>VWZL01004368.1:1567568-1765970 GCA_013396915.1 Stercorarius parasiticus
CTCTGAGGAGACCTTATAGTGGCCTACCAGTATCTTAAGGGGGCCTCCAAGAAAGCTGGTGAGGGACTTCTTAGGATGTTGGGTAATTGTAGGCCTAGAGGGAATGGATTTAAACTAGAGATGGGTTGATTCAGGTTCTTCACCATGAGGGTGGTGAGCTACTGGAACAGGTTGCCCAGAGAGGTGGTGGAAGTCCCATCCCTGGAAGTTTTTAAGGCCAGGCTTGATGGGGCTCTGAGCAATCTGATCTAGTGGAAGGTGTCCCTGCCCATGTCAGGAGGGTTGGAACTAGATGATCTTTAAGGTCCCTTCCAACCCTAACAGTTCTATGATTCTATGAAAACCACCAGCTTGTTTGATATTAGAGTGTGCAGGTGGTCTACTCCAACAAGAGTTTATTAAACTGCTCTTTCAAATCTAGAAATAGTTCTCCAGAAAAACTGATAGGATCTCATTGTAAAACATAATGGAGCTTCACATATCTGAATAAAACAGAAATGAAATCCAGAAAAAGGTTTGATGAAACCAGCTCTTGTATTTTGTTATTTCAAAAAGGCCAAGTGCAAGGTCCCTCACATGGGTTGGGGCAATCCCAAGCACAAATACAGGCTGGGAGGAGAATGGAGTGAGAGCAGCCCTGATGAGAAGGACTTGGGGGTGCTGGTGGATGAGAAACTCAACATGAGCCGGCAATGTGCTTTTGCAGACCAGAAAGCCAACCACATCCTGGGCTGCATCAAAAGAAGTGTGTCCAGCAGATCAAGGGAGATTATTCTGCCCCTCTGCTCTGGTGAGACCCCACCTGGAGTACTGCGTCCAGCTCTGGAGTCCCCAACATAAAAAGGACATAGGGCTGTTGGAGCTAGTCCAGAGGAGGGCCACGAAGACGATCAGAGGGCTGGAGCACCTCTCCTATGAAGACAAGCTGCAAGACTTGGGGTTTTTTAAGCCTGGAGAAGAGAAGGCTCTGGAGAGACCTTATAGCAGCCTTCCAGTACCAAAAGGGGACCTACAGGAAAGCTGGGGAGGGACTCTTCATCAGGGAGTGTAATGATAGGACGAGGGGTAACAGTTTTAAACTGGAAGAGGGTAGCTTTAGATCAGATATTAGGAAGAAATTCTTTACTGTGAGGGTGGTGAGACTCTCGATCATGTTGCCCAGAGCAGTTGGTGGATGCCTTGTCCCTGGAGGTGTCCAAGGCCAGGCTGGACGGGGCTTTGAGTAACGTGGTCTAGTGGGAGGTGTCCCTGCCCATGGGAGGTGGGTTGGAACTAGGTGATGTTTAAGGTCCCTTCTAACCTGAACCATTCTATGATTCTATGATGATATTTCTCTTTTGACAGCATATCTGTTCTGAGCACCGATGTCCTCTGTATATCTCCTCACAAGGTGAAACCAAACGGAGCTCCTGGGTTCCATGTGACATGATAATGTCTGGTAAGATTTATGAATATATTCGTCCAGCTTCTTGATGGTCCAGATTTTCTGGCTCTGTTTTACCCTGTTGATGCCATTTGCCCAGAGCCTGGCTTCCATTCCCTTCTAAGGGCTATTTAAAAATGATGAGGGAGTGATCTGAAAGTAAACATCAAAATAACAAAATCTGAAAAATCAAAATTAACTTCCTCTATATAGCTCTAAGTATTGTTTAATTTTGCCTCCTTTACTAAAGAAATGAAATTCTGTGAATACACTTGAAAATGACATGTGTTTCTACAGTTGTACATTTACATCTTAGAAATTATTTAGAATTGTAAGATATGATTACTTTTTGGTGCACTTGTTTAAATTAGGAATAGCTTCAGTGACCCACACTGATTTGAAAACAGTCCACTAGCATAGAGTGTGAAAAAGTTACTAAGTCAGTCTGTTAACCCTCAATGACCACCAGCCTTCAACCTTTAGGAACAGCTGTATGTTGGCAGCACTATTTTTCAGATACTGAGTTGGACTTGGTAAAGAACAGCTATTCTGGAGCAATTGTGATAATAAATACTGCTCATGAGTAAATTTGTTTCATTCTAGCCTGTATTCACACTCACAGTAAAAATCATATACCCTTCTTTAATCCAAATTAACTTCCAAGATCAGGCAAACCCTTCTCCTTGGGGCACTTTGTGGTCCTGAACTGCACCCACATGGTAGTTCCTTACTGTCACCCCCATCATTACATGGTTATTGGATCAATTTAGTCTGTTTTCACAAATAGGATATCAGAAATAGGAGATGACAGAAGCATAATCTGTCTCAGTATGTTTCTGAAATCTGTGAGTCACATTAGGTTTTCCTGGGCGAGGGGACGGGGGGAGTGAGGGAGGGGAAGACAAGCTAGGAGTGGCTGAAGTACATAGGAGGATCATGCATAATTCACGTGTTAACACAATGCTTTGTCTGCTTTGAAATTCTCAGATATGGTTTTAAATCACCCTCTATCCCCAGATCACTTGTAAAGGGGCACCTTTGAAAACATTTCAGCTTCAGCCTTGGGAAGACTTTGCCCTCAGTGCGCATTGAATCAAAGACCTCTAATAGTTTCTCCATAGCCCTCTCAAAGTGCAACTATGAACCATTTTGAATATGAGTCTCGAAGTGTTTTAATGAGAACCTGAAGAGTGAGAGCTTAACTACTCACCTATGACCTCAACATGTAAATAATTCTGTCTTTCATATCTCTGATTTCAACTTTTTCTTACAGCCATAGCCCAGGTTTGTTTCTGACAAAGGAGGAGGCAAAAGGAGGTAGAAGAAGGGAAAGTACAGACTCAGAATACATTTTTCTCAGGGTTCTGAACTTTCAGGTATAGGTTAAAATTTGCATTATTCAGTCATTCATTCTCACTTGAAACTTAAATGTACTTTTCCTGCTTTCTACCAGGAAATTACTTATTCTTTTCTTGTAAAATGCTGTTAGCATCCTACTGTCTTCCAAATCTGGAGTTTCAGTATATGTTCCTTATGTCCTTTATATACATCCCGCAATTGTAAAATTACAGTATATTTTTAGATGTTTTTATTCATTTTGTATGTTTCTGCAGAACATATGTTCTGAATAAAATTATAATGAATTTGAGGGTGACATATGTGTAAAATATATGTAAATATATATGTAAGATTTGTCAGTACTTTTGACAGGGGCCTAGGAGAGATCTAGTCAAAGAGTTTGGCTGTTCTCTGAGTCAGAAAATAATGTTATACAATATAGCAGTGAAATGATAATTTAAGATACATAGCTGTAGTGTGTATGGATCATTTATCATATGTCTTGTACAAGTATTTGCAGAAAACAAGGTGGATGTATCAACACATGTAAAGAAAAATATGTTAAAACCCAGGATTTACTCTTATCACAGTTGTCATCTTATTTCATTTCTCCATGACAAAGTTTGGTTTTCCATATATTTCTTTCACATATACACATCCATAATGTAACTGTTGCAAAATAACATCTGTTTATATCTCTTTCATGTGTTTTCTGTTGATCAGAAAATCAAACAAGTCATTTTAAAGATGCATATGCTTCTTTTTTTTCAACCTTGGAAAAATGTTATCTTTCATCATTGGAATATCTTATGTGTGGAATGGTTTAGTCTAGAAATTAAAATATTACTGTATTTTTGTGGGCTCATTCTATAACTGGTTTGGGTCATATATATAGTTATAATATTACACAATAAAATGATAAGCCTAAAATCCTTTTGTTTGTCAGCAACAGTAAATTGACTTTCCAAACATAATAAGCCAAATTTTGGAGACCATGTCCAGGTACTCTTTAGTTTTCTATCAAAACAAAGACATACATTATTAAATTCGGACACACAGATTTGACCTCCATTTTAAAGAAAATTCTAAGAGCTTCTGATGTCTACATAGATATTTTTGACTATCTTAGTCTGATAGTCCAAGTATGAATAAAGCAAGTAACTTTAGAGCCATTTATAAACTTTTTAATATTTTTTTCAATAAATAAATTTAAGAGTTCTATACAAGTCCATGTATTTCTACCATATGCCCATGACTACACTTCATACTTTTTTTTAAACATATTTTAGGAGTTTCTGTTCTTGAACAATCTTGAAGAAGGAGATTGGCATCTCTTTCCCAATTATCCTATATTACTTTTTATTATCCTAAAGAGATATCCAAAACGGTAAAAGGAATTTAAAGAACAAAGAGATATTTTCTTGCTTTAATGAATTTTCAGCTATATCTTGATTGGATTTTTGTGAATATGTTTTTACTATTTCTGAACTCAGTTTTGCTATTTGCTATTGCTAGAACATTTTCAGGAAAGAGTAGTGGAAAATCTACACTGAAGTCTATCTGTGTCTTCCACATCCAAGATGAGCGAGCTGTTGTACCTGATCACAAGGATATTGTCTTTTCTCAGTCCATGTCTGTCATTATTTTACAAAAATTATCAACAGAACCTGCTTCCATCCTTATGTGGTATTGCATATAGTTACTTTATGAGCTAATTTGAGATATGATGTGAATAGCATGGGATAGGGGATAAAAGTTGAAGGACAGCTGTAGGAGAGGAAAGACATGAGTCCACCGGAAAGTATTTTGCAAGAGTAACTTGAGGATGGCAGTTCAGTAAATTATGGATCCATTCTCACAGCCGTGCGTAGGGAAAGGGAAAAGACAGCTGTGCTGAAAACAAGAATAGGATTTCAATTTGGATTACTGCTAGGAGACAAGGAGGCTGTTGGAATATGTATATACTTGGATGCATTTTCCCTTTCAAGGTACCATCATCTTTGAAAGAAAATTTGAGAAAGCTGATATCCTGAGATAGAGACCGAGGGAGTTCTTACCATAAGCCCTTGATGGCAGGAAGGATAAGTGCTTTTCTGAGAGAGACAGCAATGCAGAAACACGAGGAGAGAATTTTATCGAAAAGTTTCTCCTGAGCCAGTTTGCAATATTATACCAGATTATCACACCATAAATTAGGACCTCACTTCTGTGGATGCAATATGTTTAGCAGAGCTCAAGGAGAAACTAAACATGCACTTGGAAGAGAGACATACAGTGAGGTACTAACAAACCATATCAGTCCCAGGAAACCCCTGAAAGCTGTAGACTTCGAGAAGGGGACAGAAGATGGAAATGGAAATGTTATGCCCATGCTTTTTCTTCCTTAAGTATTCCAGACACAATTTTGGGCTCGATGAACCCTCAAACACATCTACTAGTTTTATGTTCTTATAAACGTTATGTTGTTCACCTTGAAAATGGTTACTATCAAAATAAATCTTCCACAAAAGTACATTATATCAAACTTCAGAAGTGTAGACAAAGAACTACACAAAGCCATTGCATTTTGTCAACTGTAACTTCCTCTTTTTTTTTTTCTCTTTTATAAAGGCACATAACTTCAGTTTAATTTCTGATGTGTTCTTGAAAAAGACACACTCCTACTACTACCATCATAGTTGTCATCCTAACCTAAAACAACTGGAACAATATTTCTGGAACTAATTCCATTACCACGCTTTTTAAAAGGTTTGAAAGATGTGTTTTACATTCAGAAAAGATTCATTTTAATAATAAACTGAAAGCTAATCTCTATCCATTAAGTCTTTGAAGGTAAGAAGTAATGCCATTTCCTTTGAGACTCATGAGACTTTTCTCATGCAATTAAAATAAATAAAATTTTCTGAGCTGTTCAATTCTAGTACAGGCTTTTAATACAGTCACAGCTACAGAATCAGGCTGAGAAGATTAATTGTCTTTTTTTTTTGTCTTCCTCTGAAATTCATGGGTATGATATTTATTTTAATATAGAAATATTTTTTGTATAAAGAGAGTGTACATCCTTGTCAAACAGGTTTCCACAAAATCCAGTTTTACAGGCATAGAAATTGTGGAGAATTGATTTTATTTATTTATTTTGATTTGTTGATATTATTTCAGCTCTGTAAAAAGCAAAAAGCTTAAACATTAGTTTCTAACAATTTGGAAAATAAATGTATGTGTCTGCTTAATGTTACGGAATATAAATAATCTGACTACATTATAAAAAAAGAAGAAAAAAATGCATATTGTTGAAGGTGACAGTTTCAAGTTACAAAAGGCAAGAGAACAAAGACTTGAATCCTTACTATTAGGAAATAAGTCTTTTTAGGCTGGTGTGAAAGAGAGATTAATATAGATGAAGTGTGTCCAGAACTGGTGACAGAAACCTTAAAAAAGAAGATAGTTTAACACACAGTTTACTTGATTTCAATGCTCTCCCACCTGGAAATCTGTGAAGCCAGTTCTGTTTGTGAAATGTTACAGATGTTACTGGTTTGATATCCTGAAACCAGTATCTTTTTAAAATTCCTAAGAATAATAATGCCATGGTAAGCTGCTTAAGCATTAGGCATATGCAAGCAGTTGTTGCATCTTCTTAATTAATTTAATTTCTTTAGTATATCCTTTTGTAGTAAGTTCTTACTTCAGTTAACCATACAGCTGTAGCTAATGAGAAAATTATTTTGGAAAAGGGTAAGATAAAATTTAGGATTATGCTAAGCTCTACTTTAACAGGATAGTCTCAATAAGGGAAAAGAAACGAAGGTAAAGTTGGTCTTTGCCTTTGGCAGTATAGACGCATGAATGCTAAAATATGCGAATCAAGTTCTTCTGTTTCATACTAAAGATTTTTTCTAAGATAAAATAAAAACTTTTTTTCTTATGGTTCATTGGTTTTAAAGTCATTAAGATTTTTAAACATATTTTGTTTAGCTTCTGTTGTAATGAGGTTTTAGGGATCAAGCCTGTTCTGAGAAGACCTAACATGGAATACAGGAACATGAAAATGTTCCCAATTTACTAGTTTTTTAAATAAAATAGCACAAGATAAATCCTTTAATCATTCGGTTTTGATTGATTGTTTTTTTTTTCCAACCAACATTTCTGTTTCAATCAGCTGTATCTGGACCCCTCTTGCATAGACTTTTTTTAAACTTTTTATCTTATGGAAAACATTAAGTTTTATTGTGTTGTAGATACAACCTGTAGATAGCTTCTTTCCCAACTAGCTCTTCCCTTGTTCCCAGCTTCAAACACTGAAAACTGGAATATGTAGGTGAGAGTGGTCAGGATGTAAGACCCAGTAGCAAAGATTTTGACTATCTGACTGGACTTAAGTTATACAAGAAACTATATTGACTATTGCACTCATTTTATAGTAAGCCTGTGACTTCTTCCCTGCCTAAGCTTTCCAAGCAGAGAACCTGCATCAATTTTTTTTTTTTGTATCAATGAATTAATTTAATTGCAAAGGACAGAAGGATGTTGAGTGATGGGAATGGCACAACTCTTCTGGAATGCCAACAGAAGGAGGGCAAAGCAATCAGCCTCTAGCAGGTCCCCTTCACTGTCAGCTTGACCGATTAACAAAAGCCACTGGATGTGATTTTGGAAATTTCATTCTGAAAGCTACTTTCTTTTTGACTGACAGCAGAGAATATTCAAATACAGTTAAAATATCCAGCATTTCTGTGCAAAAATAATAATCAAGGCCCTTGCGGCTGCCCATCTTTTGAGATTTATTCCTACCTCTGATCATCCCACGACACCAGCCTCCGTCTTCCTTATGTTTTCAAAAACGTGTCTGGTGCTTCTTTTGAAGACTGGGAATGTTGATCTTTTTGAACACCTGCAAAGATGTTTATCCTCTTCATCATCCCTTCTAAAACGCATTTTTCCTTCCAGGATGCCTAGAAAAAAATGACAACATCTAGGCATCTGCTTTTTTCACTTATCAACAGTGTCTCTTTGTTGCCTTTTCTCTCTGCACTTTAGACAAAGAAACACAGAATATTGCATCTAATCCTATTGTTTTCTTTACTCAGTGGTTTCTGGACTGATGCAATGGAGGCGTCACGGCATTGCACAAGAGATCTACAAACCATACTACTTTTTTCTTTTTGGTCAGAGTTTCTTATCAGGTCATCTCATCTCTTTGACTCCAGCTTTTTTGTTTGTGATGTGTAATAACAATGTTTTTTTACCTTTGCAACAGTGTTTGAAGTCTGAAATGAATATTGCAGTATCAGACATAGACATTTATTTTTCTATGGCCGAAATAGCAGAAGGTAAATATAACAAAACCAAGCACAGTATACAGGAGTATCTGTTGCACTTTAAATGTATGATTTTAGTAGAAACTTGTGGCTAAGTTACTAAAAAATTGTGTATAGGTCAGGAGAGGTGAATATGAATCTCTTCCCTGCACTTTCGTTTTGCAAAATTATCTGTGAATTTTTTTTTTCTGTTGGATACAGGGTGGATGAGAGTACCCTGAAATCTGCACAAGAAACCACATCAACCTTCAGTAAAATTAAAGCTACTATAAACATCAACCATTTTGTAAAAGTAAGAATACTCTGTGCTTCCAAAATGACACTGGAGCCCGTAACACGGAAACATCACCTGAATCCTGACCTGGAATCTGTATGGGATTTCCTTTGGCCTTCAGAGGCACGAAGGTGGTAGGTAAAGGAAAGTAAGCATGAGAGATCCTGTGCATTTGATGTTCCTGAGACCAGGGAGAATTATGAAGGCGCTGGTGTGATTCAATGACTTCTGAGATCAGGCAGACTACAGGATAATTTTGAACGCTCCTCCCACTCACACACACGTCCACATATGTAAATTGATAGATCATGTTTCAGTAGAAATAGAAAATATAACAGGCAAAGGAAAAAATAACATGTTTAAAAATGTTGTTTACTTCGGTGTTTTATAAAAATTAATGAAAAAATGTTTGAGGAATTTTTCAATGTTAGAATTAAAGCCAACAACACATTTAATTCAGTTTCCTTGTAAAAAGCTACTATGACACTATCTTTAAGAATGTCAATAACTTTTTTCATTATTCCACATATGTATTCCACTATATCACAAATTCCTGTTACGAGCACTGCCTAAAATCACTGGCACTTATTATGTGATCAGAAATTCATTGTTTTATTCTGGCTTCCTCATTCAACATATGTCCTTTACTACGCACCATACCAATTCTGTTATTTACACAATGGGATTTTATGGCACTCAGAGCAACTGATGATGGGATTCACAGACAGAGCTATATTTCACAACATCCATGTGATGTGAAGACTAACTGTTATCCTTACCAAGCATTTGGAACTACATCACAGAGAAATAAAGTATGCTTTCCAAGGAGAGAGTCCCCAGCCAACCACCTTGAAAGGATTTTGTGTAAGTGTGCATTCGTAATTTTCTGGATGACCATGCTAAAGCCCAGCTGAGAAGAAGATGTTTGCATTTTGCAAGACACATCTGGCACTTGTCTCACAGTGAACAAGCTCTGGAGCTGAAAGCAGTGTCACTACACAACACCTGAGCTGGAAATCCTTTGCAGCTCCGTGACATAGCATGGTCAGCAGGTGGATCCTTTAGAAAGGCAGCTAGCAATCTTAGGAAAGGCTTTTTTCAGACTATCTGAACGGAGACTATTCAGATAATCAGAAGTCTTGGGCTGGATAGCTTTCTCCCTTGCATGTGAGTATGGATGTGTAGGAGCAGCTGGAGACTGATGTAGGCTGTGTGCAAGCTGCCCTTAACTTATCGCCTCTGGATTCAGGGGGCTGACAAAATACGTATCAACAATTTTCCAAAATTGACTGCAGATTTGGGCGATATTTATCTTTGTGGGCTCATGTTTCAGATCGTTTCAGATGCGTGCTTACTGAAAAATAGTCCTTAAAGTGCAGCCAGCCTTGCAAGAACAGACTAGTAAGCACACACACACACCAGTATCACGCCTCAGTCCTGGGGAAAGACTGAAAACAAAACCACCCTGGAATACAACCTAAACGCCTCTCTGAGTCACTGCAGGGAGACAGCTGGTCACACTGACGTGGCGACACATTTCTCATTCATTTCTGTGTAAACACATTGCTACAGCAGCCTTCAGACACAGATCCTTGAAGGCTGGGGCTGGCAACAGGCATTTTGTTGAGGTTGCTGTTGTCAAATAGCGCAGGTCATATGCCATTTGCTGTAAAATCCCAGCCTGCTTCTGCTGCATGATTTCCCAGCTCTAAATGCCGCTACGCAATGTTGGATCTGTTTTCACAGGAATTGGGGTGAGATACTAAATACTAAAAAAACAAACAAACAAACAAACAACAGAAAACCCAAAACATATCCAGCACATTGTTGTAGCTTCTTTAGTCCTACTCTATTCACAGGCAATTTACACATTACCAGTATAGTCCTTCTGCCATAGCTCCACTGTTGATTTGTTATTAAAACAGTCAGACAACCTTATTTTGCAGATTCACAACTATTGGTGGTGAATAGTTTTATTAGTATTGTGTTTTAATACTAGTAATATTAGTTTTATTCGTACTCTGTGATCTGTAGATGATATCCATTTATGCAGCGCTTTCCCCTTACATAAAAAAAACCTTTCCTCTCCTAAAAAAAACTTAAAATATAAGGAATATTTATAAATATAACATTTCTAGTGGTTTACCTCCATTATCACATTCTTTTCTTCCCCAGCACCACACAATTCTGTCACAATTCAGCTTGCATAAGCCTGGTTCTGTTGGACATTGATGCAGTCTCAGGTCACCCTGACAGACAGGAAAAAAAAGGTCTTGGAAGACAAAGTGTAAGATTTCAAGACAACAAGAACAAAAAAAAAAGAAGTCAAATACCAGCAAACTCCAACTGCTGCTTGATAAAATTGGGAATACTTGCTTCGCGTGGTGTACATTGCACATATATACTGTTACCGTTGATCAAAGAAATCCAAATATGGCAAACATCTGGAAATCTTTATTCTGACTGTAACAGCAAAGAGGCAGAGACCACACAGCGCTAGCGTAGGACATGGGCTTCACTTAGGTAATTTCCGGATCTTCTGCTTACAGCCCCAAGTTTATAGAAAGGCAAGGAGGGTAGAACGTGTAGAAGCAAAAGTAATTTGAAATTAGACACAGTGGCTGCTGAAGCAATGAACCACGAGACAAACACCCACACAGACATTTCAGATGGTAAAAGTGCATCTTGGGCTCTATGGAAACGTCCTGTCACGCTGCTAAACCCTGCAGTGACAGGAGAGCTTCGCAGCAGCTCGCGGGCGACGGGCCTGAACTCACCACATCCAGCAAGCAGCCACAAACGTTATCCCGAATGCACGCCAGACCACAACTGCTTGCTAATATCTTGAAGAAAATAGTCACTGATTGTAATTGCTCTTCAAAATTACGCTCATCATTGGCAGACACTTTTTGTAGCTTATTTGAAAATTAGTGGCAGACAATGTTTCTTGCTAATTTCCTAGGAGGATGATGGAAACTTTTTACATGACCTCTTGCCCCAACTGTCTACATGAGCTGAGAAATAGCTGTTACACGCTTGGAATTTTACTCTTTGCTAAGTTTTATGCTAGCACTGAATTTTGGTTTTGCACACCTGGATTTTAAATTCCAGGTCTTACTTTGAAACTAAAAATCAATAACCCCTATTTGAACCTAGCATAGGTGTTTTACTTTACTAAGCTCCGTATCAGTGCTATGCTGACCTGAGATAACATGATTCCAGTCAAAAAGCTTCGCTCTGCGCAAAACCCTCAAAAATGTAACTCGGACCAGTCCTTCTCTCCACACATTTTTAGTGGATGTCCGCTTCAAGTACAGAGGAAAAATCTTTTACCAATGGCGGAATTTCATAAGACAGAGGTCAAATAAAGGTGTTTGTGCAAAAGTGTGTGCTATTCCGATTCATTCTCAAATCTCATCCACACATTTTATGCAGATTTGAGGGTCCATCAACATAGTGCAGCTTCATGTTTTATGACAATGGCAGATTTTCTTAATCAAGTGCATTCCTTAATTTGTTCACTGACTGTTTGACTTCAAATCAAATTGTGCTAAAAAGAATTTTGAAGAATATCCTGCCTTATCAATGCACATAATTTTCATCTAGTATTTTAAGCAGCCATCAGCATGATAATGTTAATTTTTCAAAGTGTTCTGTTTCTGAGTTTCTTTAATTATACAATTTTTTTTTCCTACTGCAGGAAAGTATGATGCTGAATGAGGCTATAAAGCAGTTCTGCATTTTCGGGTGTGGGTGGGATCAAGCTACATTGCTGACCCGCATCACCTTCATCTCAAACATTTTACACCTCACTGATCCAATTTCTACTAGCATACATATTAGACAAGTAGAAGATTTCTGAATTATATATTTTTCAGGGTTGATAGCAGCAAAGGGTTGATTTACTTTTTTCCACCCATACACTTGCAGATAATTATCTTAATTCCCTTAAGCCATCTCCGGACCCCATCCCACAGAGCCTTGACTTAATTTTGGATCATTTACTGAAAGGCATTCCCACCACAAACCGCATTTCAATGCAGCTATTGAATTCAGTGAACCTGTTCACATGGTAATCTACTGCTTGGCATGAGTAATAATTGCAGAATCTATCCTACGACATTTCTAATGAAGAAAATCTTACATAAAAAGGTTTTTATCTTCACTGAAGAACAAACAACACAGTTACGTGAGGTATCTTAATCTCCACCAGTATTAAGGCACCTCACATCATTGCCTTGCAGTGGCTAGGGAACATTTATACACACTGGTCCACAGGCTCTTTTGTGAGCATAATATTCTGAGGTAAAGTCACAAAATATTGTGCTTGTTTTCAAAGTGATAGTGCATTCGCATCCCTCTGCTCCAGACAGTCTCTGGGAGCTTCTGCACACTTTGAAGGACCCTGTCTGTAGCAGCTGAAACCTATTCAGGTATTTCCTGTCTTTCAGAGGCATAGTTAAAACAATGCAAGTCAACTTTGTTTTTCAACCTCAACCATACCTATGTGTTGGCAGGGTTTTTTTTTATCTTACCTATCTTGTATTCTTAATAGAACAAATTGCACGTGGCAAAATTGTGAGGTAGGTAGTTAGGAGTTTGAAGCTTTTTCTTCCAAAAGATTTTTCCCTGAAGGAACTGCAGATCTAGGCAAGACCTTTAAAACAAACTTGACTATTTGATAACTCCTTTAATGACTACCAATTATTTAAGATAGCTAATATCTTTAAAATATTTGTCTCACCCTTCTACTCTTGTGGCAGAATTAGAACATTCTGATGATTCATTCCTATTCATCTGCAGTGGATAATTTGACTGCACCTATTTCCATTAAAATACTATCTGCAGAACTGTATTCATTATTATTTCAGACGGTGTCCTAAGTTTCAACAGAATTTGCTATTCTGCATATTGCCCACAATATTCTAAGCCTGTTTTTCATCTGGAGAGTGAATGACGTTTTGTAATCACAAAGCTAACAAAGAAAATTAGTAGAGCAGAGGCAGTGCTTAAGTTAGTTTTGATTTTAACTTGCTGCATTGCACACTTCTTTCAAATGTTGCTACAGGCAAAACTGGTTCATCCACGAAGGGGCATTTCATCCACTTACAAATAATGGAGTAGTGAAAAGGCAAAAGTAGTAGAAAAACCAGTGTGAAATAGTCACAGAACATACAGAAGTCAGATACATAGCAGCAGGAATTAGAAGGAAAATGGAGAAATAATATTCATTGTCCACTATCTTTACCTCTTCTATCTCCAAAAAGTATTTTGCCTTTTTCTGTCCTTCCCCAGAACCATAAAAAATGTTTATGTTTGTAATTCTCTTTTCTCATCTTGCCTGTTCCATTCGCTGTTTTATTCCCCCTGTTTTTTCCTTCATTCTCTCCCTGGTGATGATAAACCTCAATGCAATTATTCCAGTCATTATTGGTGTCATTAAGTTCATCATTCATAATCTTCCCATTCCATTGTACTTTGTCATAACACCTGAGCTAATAATGAAGAGGCTAGAAAAATTGGTAGCCTCAGTATCCTTGTCACTTCTGCCTTTCAGATCTCAGAAATATGGACTGATCTACACTAGGTCACCAAAGAAAATCACGGTCTTTGTAAGATTTAAGTCAATTGCTATTTGTTAACCTGTATGAAAAGTGACCCTAGTCTACATCAGACCTCTGGTGGCTAAGGCTATATACTAGAACCTTAATTACTCTTGATACTGTCAGTCTCAAAGTTAGCTAGAAATAAACAAGTTAGAGAAACCAAATTTTATCTTTCTGCTTAAAAAGAAGGTTGGTTTGTTCTTTTTCCACACTGTGTTTGAGGCACACCTGATGGAAGAGTATCTGCAAATTCAGGAATGGCAAATTCACTGTTCAGTTTTGAGAATACTGGGCTCGAGGTTGCATAGTATAACCAGGATTCTGACACATGCTTGCTTATGAAGTTATAAACCATACTGCTCTTCTGCGAGTACCAGGCACTTAAGTCTCCAGAATACATGCTTTTGTACATTTACTAAATTATTTTTTGAGACTTCAAAGATTAAGAATTAACCTTTTTTTTTTTTTCCCCCTTTTGGACCAAGAAATAAAGTATGCACTATGATTTTAAATGAGTAAAAACTGTGCTAGGCCACAACAGTTAAAGTGGTATCACCACTCTTCGCCCCTCTAGTGATATTAAAGCACCTTCATCTCCCTGATGCATAATGATTAAAATACTTTCCCCGAAATAGTGCTTGTGCAGATGTTTCCTATCTTTCTGTACTTGAGCTTTTTCCATTTACAATAAGTAGTCATTTTTAATAGATGAAGTAGTCAGTTTGTTCTTGAGTGCATTCAGAGGAATGCAAGCCAAAACAGCAGTACTGAATTTCTGAATAAACTCAGTCCCATTCTCTGGTTTCTACCATTGTCTCAGGCCACTTAACTGGAAACCCAGTTTCAGTACAGGCTAGCCCACAGAATCAAGCTGGCTTTAATAGCAGACAAAACAAGACAGCAGAACTTTTCCAATTCGTCTTGCTCTACAGTAGACTGTATCACGTTCCACTAAGCAGTCAGTGTCATTTTCAGTCTCTGATCTCACCCCATTCTTCCCTGAGGATTTCTGACAGAATGTAACTTACAAATATATTTTCAGTGCTGAACCTAATAAACACTACTAACAAAACAAACAGAACCCTTCCTCTTATTTCCATCTTATCCCTGTTAAAATCCTATTTCTAGCAAAGAAAAAATATGAAATGCAGGAAGGAAACTCACACAATCTGGCTAAAGAAAATTCAGTTTCAGGTACCACACAGGGACTGACAAATCCACTAGTAGTCATACTGATAGTGCATATTTACTACGAAAATAAGATACGGTGCTTGCTCTGAAGAACAAAATTACTGTATTTTTTTCTTTTAATTTAATTTCAGAGGTCCTACACTTAATAAAGTAAATTGGACTCATTAGTGAAGTACCTAATGGCACAGGTGATGTACACAGTATTCATGCTCACCACCATAAGGGAGCTGAGCTTTCTGTGAATAGAAAGCATGGCCCTGTTTTGTCAAAATTCTTGTCCGTGTTTAGATAATAAATGTTGAATGAACTTCTGTACTGAAAAACCATATGAACAGAATTTGTTTTAGTAGTAACTCACCTTCTGCTTAAAGGAGGAAAGATGCATACAAATTTATGCTTCTTAATAATAGTGAAGTTTAGAAGCTGCATCATGGTATACCTTTTGCGCAAACAGTAACATTTCCACATCCATTTGGTGTTTCCTGAGTTGTTAATAGTAACATTCTGTGAATTACGAAGAACAAAGCGGATCTTTATGAATCAGATCTTCTTTTTTCATTTATAAAGCTGAAACACACTTTAAAGCAGGGATCAGAATTCAGGGAAGAGAGTTCACTTTGATGGAGAATTGCATTATCTTTTTCTAGGCAGTGCAACTAATCTTTGCTGCAACAGAACAGTTTCAACAAAAGGAAAATACCCTTAATAGTCTGCCGATTCATACACCCTCTTAGGAGGTGATAGATACCAAGGTCTATATCTGTCTCAAATATTTCTCTTACCACCATCTCACAAATGTTAGTGATAGTGAACAATGCAATTACTTTTGTCCAGATCCCAAACTTACATTTTAGACGTGCCCTTAGAATAAGAAGTACAGGACTGCCCTGTCTGGAGAATGCCTATTTTTGAAATCCCAACTATTCTGAATGTGAAACATGTGCCAAGCTTTCCAGTGTTACCCAACTACAGCAACTGGGGAGGGGACTTAAAGAACAGCTCTCACAGCCTCGAAATCTAGGCACTGACAGAGCTGGGCAGCATCTGAGAGAGGGATTTTCCGGGGGTCTACTCCAAAATGCAACAAAATCTCACATTTGAATGTGGCCTTACATGACTAGCTAGTGGGTCACAGATGCATTTATCATAGAGTAAGACAGAAATGCAAGAGTAATTGATTTTCTGAACTTCTTGTGGGTAACAGCAGCTCTTGTCTTGTGCTGTAGGCATAATTCATTCACCAAGACCTATTTCTTTGTTTTAATGACTGTTGATTATTTATCCTTCCTAATAAGTAACAAACTTGCTCTTCAAAGCTGTAACAGAAAGGTCAAGGGAAAAAGGGCATTTGGTATTTCTATGGTATTTTCTTTTATTCTAGAAATATAGTACAAGTCATTCCCATGGAAGAAATACAGAATGGGAACATACCTCAGGCAAGACATATGGACATATAAGAATCAGAAATCACTTGCTCTAAAAGTCAAAACCACACTACTAAAAGGAATAACAATGGAATATATATAGCTTATCCGATATCCAGAGATCCAAAACAAGCTGGCATAGTATTTAATATTGTCAAATAGTATTTCTATCATCCTCCCCGTTAACAGCATATAGAGCCTTGCAGATATCTTCATTTCTGCCATGACATGATCCATGACCAATGCAGGCTGGCAGTATAAAGCTCTGTGAGCTTGTGATAAGTAAACAAAAAAGGTCAACACAATTTTCTGCAGAGAGCCATCATAAGATAAAGCTAGGATGCAACATTTCTACTCCATATAGATTGTGTCATTCCTAGCATAAGGTGAAGACAAAATGGAGAGCTGTCACAGGTTATTTCAAGTGCTCAGAAAGAGAAGAGAGTGGGAATTACTGTGGAAGGATTATGAGAGTTAAACATGTACTAAATAAGGAGGTTAAAAATGTACTTTTTGTATTTAAAAGGGTGAAGGCAAAGAACATAAGAATGAAACAGAAAAAGCAATCGTTGTCATCAGGAGAAAAAAATACATTCGAATACAGCATATATTTCAGAGGATAGAGGGAAGTAAAAATCTCTTCTTTGAAAGACTGAAGTATTTTACAAAACAGTAGCAAAACACAGTAGTAGACATCATGATAAATCCGAGATTGGTGAGAGATTGTGGAGAAAAAATGTATTCTTCCAAGATATGGTGTGCTTCCTAAGTGATCTTTGACCTTTGAAATGCTGAAACACACTTATAGTTGCACCAGAAATATGTATTCCCACCCCCCACCACTCCAACCCTTGTCTAAATCTTGGTGTGGAACAGTGAGAGACGGGGAGGGAAGCCAGAGCATGGGGCAGATGGTGGTGTTCAAAACCACGTGGCCACAAATGCTCTGTGGGTCCAACCATCTCACTGAACAAACTGCTGGTAGTACGTCAGGGACTTACTGACTGTGTGACCAGCAAGAACCTCTGAGATTTTCTATTCTATTATTTTCCTTTTAATTTTATATTAATTTATTTATCTAGCTGATTTATAAAAGTGTAAAACACATGTACTTTAAGCACATCACTGTTTCCTTTTTCATCAGTTACTGACACGTCATCAGTAAGGAAACCTAAAAACACCCAGAATGAAACTGTCAGCCACATGGTGAATATTTATCAGCTTTACCATACATTGTTAGGTTATAAAATGCTCAAAGTCCTAGAAACATCCTAACACTAAACCTGAAGACTTCAGTCAAGAGAAGCAAGAGTAACTGTGTGCATCATCACTAAATTGCATCATGTCAGACAACGAAGGATGATTTAGGTAAATAGATACTGTTTGCTTTTCATTGAAGGAAGTTCTTAATTCCTTCCTTCAACTTTATCTGTATATAAATTTTGAAGTAGGAATAAAAAGGGTATAAAAATTATCATAAAATACTCATATATATGCAAATTAAAGCATACACACAGTTCTTTATATCTTCCCGTTGTCTAAAACAGAACAAGGATTTCAGCCGCTGTTCAAGCATTAGGGTTTTTTGATTATGTTTTTAGATCAGAACATAATTCCAATAGCTTCCCTCGAGTAGAGTTTGAACTTATGTACTAATTTCAAGGGACTTCTCTGAAGAGAAATTTAGATATACTTTACCTGGCATTTTTAGTACTCTGATTTATTTTTTTTAAGGATACCTACACTTTAGTCTATGATATCTTTTTGTATTATGTATGTATCTACTTGAAGTTAAGTTTCTATTAAATAGGAAGGTATTTCAAGTTATCTTGGAATACAAAAAAGACACTTTTGAATGTTTCCTCATTCTCCTACTGTCAAAATTTGAGTAAACGTGTTGAGCACTTGAAGTACGAGGACTCCATAATCTAGTAATTCACCCCATATCTTTGCATTTCAGACCAGGGTTTTCAGTTTTGGAGCCAGAAAGTTAAAGAAAGAAAAGATTTTTTTTCATACTTACTGTCAGTTCTCTCTCACTAAGTGAGAATGATTTTTAACTAACTTTAGGACTGCTCTGCTAGGCAGCTTCCTTCAAAAGATACCTGTTTTAACTTTTTCTCCATGGGAGGTTGTCTGATTTTCCATTAAAGGATTTCTTCTCATAAGCAAAACTGAAAAGTATGTAAATAATTCCCCTTGAAATTTCATTAAGTTTAGCAAACGGTCAATATTACAATTTCATTCTTAGTTTCTATTAAATTATATTTTTAAATAACAATTTATGGGTTTTAAACTTCCATGTGACAAAATCCATACCAGTGATGGTTCTCCACTGAAGTCACAAGATTAAAACAGTGGAGGAAATATAGCTATAAGCTTTTTCAGGCAGGTCCCATACATTCAAGCCCATAGGAGGAAATTTTACTTGCTTTGCTAGAAAGCTTATTTTTGCAGTAAGGAGTGGAAAAAAAAAGCCAAAAACACAAGGAAGATAGTAGGAAATATTATATCTTCCTTGTTAATGAGGCTGAACAGGAAAGATAGCATTACGTATTTTCCCCTAAGGTATCACAACATGAAACTAAGCTTGCAGCAGGGAAATGAGTTTAAAATGCATGTTTTAAAAGCTCCTGAACAGCTCCTTGGATTTGCACACCTGATAGCGGGTAACAACTTTTGACCAATTCAGGTACAGCATTTCATATGAAATATTCCTTTTGGAGGAAAATGAAGTACCTCACTAGGACGTATGTACTACCGCACACAGCACATGTTTTTCAGAGGCTCACCTAAGTTTTTTTGCAATTCTAAATGGATTGCTGAGCCCATATATTCTGACATTCCACCTTCACAACCTGGACATACGATTGTCAGCTCATTCAGACAAGTTATGTGTCGGATAACTGCTTTCCTCATACATGCACCTACTTTCAGTATGAACCTTGCCAGTTGAATCTACTAGATGACTTACATCTTTAAAATTAGACACAAGGGAGTGTTCTGTGTGTCTGTTGGGACTAGACGTATCGGTTTTCACCCATACGTATCCCCATACATGTATGCATACACACACAGTGTTATTCTCCTTTAATGCTTCTTCAACTTACGGAGTCCGAAGTTTACTGGTCAAGGTTAATTATTTCAGATTACTACTAGAGATTTTTCTTAGAAAAAAAACCCGACAACAAAACCAAACTAAACTTGATCAAATTAATTATTTGTTCTCTTAAGCTAGTATGAGATAGAAAGGTGTTTGCAATTTTCCCAGTGAAAAGTTAGGTAAAAAAAATCCAGTATTTGTTACAGGTGTTTTCTTATGTTCATGAAAAGTGTCAAGCCTTGTGTTTCCTTACGCATATGCCTGAGAAGATCTCTTCACATTTGATTTAAAGGGCTTGTGAAGAAAGCCAAGTGAGCCCCAGCTGGAAATGAGAGGGACTATGGTGCATTAGAAATCAAAGGTCACCAACATTTACATGTGTTGTTTTGAGGTAAACCATTATCTTAAGTAGTATACAGAGTGTAAGTACTACTCAGTGCTCTATTGAGCAGAGAGCTGAGCCTTTATTTCCAGACCAGTTTCCTTTTTTCAATGGAATAGGAAGTTTTCATAATACATTGGTGTCCTCCCACTTAAAGGGCTCTAAAATGAATGAAATTTAGAAGGTCTGTGAGAGTTCATGCCATTATCCTCCTTGTAAAAAAACAACAAAAAAAAGAGAAAAAAAGAAAAAAAAAAGAATTATTTAAAAATTTTCAATCTGTAAATCTTAACATCGCACTAGGAGTAACTCCTGAGTTACAAAATCTATTACCTGCATTTGTCAGGAAAGCAGTGCTTCAGGAACGCACCCTTCAAATCCCTATCCTAAACCTCATACTCCTTACAGATCCAGCACCTCTCCTTCACTGTGTGACTGTCAATCAAAAAATTTTTATTAAGTTCCCCTGGATCTACATGTATATGAAATATCAGACATGATGTTCTTCCTAATGACAATTGGAAATACCTATTTTGGAAAATTGTTATATTATATGATACTGTATTTGTCAACTCTGAGTCCACAGACATGGGTCCCCTTGTATGGAAAAAAAATATTAAAATAAACAAGACAAAAAATGAACCCCCAAACTGCCAGATACCTTTATACAATTAGAATCAATAAAAATGTTTTAAAATCTTCGTTTAAAATTTTCATTGAAAAGACAAAGGTAATATTTTTCACAGTATAGGCAGGCCCAGGTATAGAGGGGTTGAGCAGGACTCATCTTTCTAAGTCCTTTCAGAACTGCACAGCCTAAGCTTTTGCGCTTCTATTTGTGCTAAAAAAAGTCTCTTGAAAATGTCATGAGTCAAGTTCTTTGCTGGAACAAACCCATATATTCTGAATTCTGAAGAATTCGAGGGTTTGTGCTTACCTACAGCTAAAGAGGTGAACCTGGAATCGTTATTTTGAATTACAGAAAGGGGGGGTGATGAGTGTTTACTAGATGCAGATTGTTTTCTTGTATATTCTGCTTTTGCAATGGCAATTACACTGCTTGCATCTGATTTTAGACCATCACACAATAACTTTAGCTTTTACCATAATAGACCTCAATTTAGCTTGAAATAAATACAGCTTTTCATCGGGTTAGTTCTGGTTTAAGCAATATAATTCACACATGCCTTCTATGGTTCTTTCGCATGAGCTGGTCTGTAATAATCTAACCGGACATCTCTCTGAACTGGCACATAACAGAACTGCGTAGCACCATACACTCTGCCAAACATCCTTGTTTATAAAGACGTTCTGTAATCAAGAAAGAGTACCACAACCAAAAATAAAAGGGCACAAGGGAAAGGTGACCAAAATGACAGAGAAAGTCAGACGTGACCTCAAGAAACGTATTTAGCTCTTTCATGCCCAAGTTTTGCCAATCACCATTACAATGCGGCTGCCATCACATTCTTAACAAGCAGCAAGATCTCTGTCAGTGGAATCTGCCACATCCAGTGCAGAGTGACACTATCATCTTCCCAGGACCGTGCATTTCCTTTGGAGATGAAAAATTTCTTTAATTACCAGTTGTAACTATAATGTCAGACCACTTCTCAGGGTTTTCTACATGAATGCAAAATATAGGTGCTAAATATAGAAAATACATAAAGCATACTTTTTTGCCCATAGGGGCTTTGTGGTCATCCCAGCAATTGTTTTTCAAACATACAAAATAAAAATCTTTGCAATGGAACGACAGAGAGACATATGACTAGAAACTGTAGAGCTCCGGTGATGTTAATAGCATGTGGGTCTAATAGTACCCCACCCGGAGTACAATGTCCAGCTTTAGAGTCCTCAGCACAGGAAGGCCATGGACCTGTTGGAGCGGGTCCAGAAGAGGGCCTCGAAGATGATCAGAGGGCTGGAGCACCTATGCTACGAGGACAGGCTCGGAGAGTTGGGGTTTTTTAAGCCTGGAGAAGAGAAGGCTCTGGAGAAACTTTATAGCAGCCTTCCAGTACCTAAAGGGGGCCTACAGGAAAGCTGGGGAGGGACTCTTCATCAGGGAGTGTAATGATAGGATGAGGGGTAACAGTTTTAAACTGGAAGAGGGTAGATTTACATCAGATATTAGGAAGAAATTCTTTACTGTGAGGGTGGTGAGGCACTGGAAAAGGTTGCCCAGGGAATTTGTGGATGCCCCATCCCTGGAAGTGTTCAAGGCCAGGCTGGATGGGGCTTTGAGCAGCCTGGTCTAGTGGGTGGTGTCCCTGCCCATGGGAGGTGGGTTGGAACTAGATGATCTTTCAGGTCCCTTCCTACCCAAACCATTCTATGATTCTACCTGCAACTCCAGATCATGCCAGTCACATAACAATCTCTTCTCCTTATGCACAGGTAACTCAAATAACTGAATTGTGTTAATACTGATTAAGATGATGAGCTTACATGCTTGTTTTTCCTCAAATAATAGTAATACTATGTTTTGCACATGAAACAAAATACTTTCCAAAATAGACAAAGTTTTGGTCCTTCTGCTTTAGAGTGCATTACCTTTATAGAAAATAATTACAGCTGGCAGTGGAGAACAAGCAAGAGATTGAGACTATAGGATCTAGGTGAATTACAATTATGAAATCCATAGCTATTTTGATTTTGTCGGTCACAGGAACACAGCTGTATGCAGCAAACATAAATCAAGATGTATTTTCCTGAACTCTCTAGCAATTCAGCTGTATGTAAAATTTCCAGTTGCTGCCGTGTGAGCCTCAGGCTTTGTTTGGCAGAGCAAGTGGCAACTGCAGCACAGGGACAGTCTCAGCTGTAGGCACATATAAAAGACTGAGACTTAGAAGCACAGTCTAGTGCTGCTCAAAACACAACATTTCATATAAGGTCATCAACTTTACTACCAAAGATACTGATTTCACAGTTGCTACTAGCCTGCGGAGAATTCAAATGCTCTAATCCAGCCATAAGTGAGTAAATAAGTCATTTTCTGAGTCTATTTTTGCTATGTTAGATTGTATTCCAGATTTTTTTTTTTTAATGAAATGGAATTCAAGATCAGTTAAGAGTATAAAGCATAGATGCAAACTACAAATGTTGAAACATTACAAGTGTTTTAGTCAAATTTCTATGATTTTTTTAAATTAGAGCTTACTTTTTTAAGCATACTGAAAAACATACAGTATATAGTGTATTGATAAACTGAGAAAACATAATTAGAACTAATACAAATAAAACTCTCCTTATTTCCAATACTAGGGAAAAAAAAGTAAAGATTTAACAAGATCATTTGTAAGACCAATTTTCAGTGCAAACAGAAAACACAGTAAAAAAAGTGATCTTTTTAATCCATTCAGACTAAAAAAGAAAAAAAGAAAAAAAAGGAAAAGCAAAACAAAAAACCCCACATACATTGAGCTGGACAAGGATAGATCCAGTAAGCCTGCCAGTAGCATCTGTAATTCTTCATTTGCCTGGTTTTCTTCCAGTTCCAGGAAACAGAATTTTATGTGAAATTCTGTGTAAGCTATTGAGTTCCACAGCTTGTGTGTCATGTTCAAACATAAGCTGCTAAGCTGGTTTGTAGCTTCATGTAGTTTAAATACAACAAAAAAACCTTCCAATATAAAGTCTAGGACTATCAGATTGAAGGGCACCTTCAATCAGCTTCCGTGACTATTAGATCTTCTTTTCCTTTAGTGGTCCATAATATCAAAATAACATCCTTTCTACATTTCACACACTACCCACCAGAACTACTTGGATTTCAGATATAAAACAGCAACAAAAAGAAAAGGATCTTAAGGAATACATTTCTGTAATATCAGTCTTACCAGCCCACTCTTCAACTTAGCACTACAGTTAGTGAAGTTCAGAGAGGTCATATTTAGAAATGAGAAAAAAGGTAAAAACTAAAAAGGTAAAATGTCAAGCTGTTACTTTATATACAGTTTCATGTGTTTTCATCCTTTGATTTGACTGTAACTATCAAACCAACACACTCTACAGAGGGGAAATAACAGACTATGGAGCAAGGCATGTGCTTTCTTACATAGCTTCACTTTTTTCTTTGATGCTAAGACACTAAAGCTGTGCTTAAAGTTTGATAAAACACAAATTAAAGGGCCATGACTTCCAGCATAGGTAAAAGGATGGGAGTTTAGAGAGTTCAGTGAGAGCTGCTGAAGATATGGCACAGCTGGTGACAAGGGTCAGGTCAGACGTACAACTAACTAGACACTAAGCACTTAGTCTTAAAAAAAAGAAGAAAAAAAAACCAAAAAAACCCCTACTAAATACTAAAATTATGAAAGTTACTAAGAAGCAGAAAGGGGAAGCATACTATTGTATCATATTGTACCATACAGGAGACCTTGGTCACCCAGGATGTGGAGAAGGCTGAGGCGCTGAATGACCTTTTCACCTCCGTCTTCACCAGCAAGGGCTCTAACCACACCGTCCAAGTTGCAGAAGGCAAAGGCAGGGGCTGTGAGAATGAAGAGCTGCCCACTGCAGGAGAAGATCATGTTTGAGACTATCTGAGGAACCTGAAGGTGCATAAGTCCATGGGACTGGATGAAATCCATCCATGGGTCCTGAGGGAGCTGGCGGATGAAGTTGCCAAGCTGCTTTCCATCATATTTGAAAAGTCGTGGCAGTCTGGTGAAGTTCCCACTGACTGGAAAAGGGGAAACATAACCCCCATTTTCAAAAAGGGAAAAAAGGATGACCCGGGGAACTACAGACACGTCAGTCTCACCTCTATGCCTGGCAAGACCATGGAGCTGATCCTCCTGGAAACTCTGCTAAGGCCCATGGAAAATAAGGAGGTGATTGGTGACAGCCAACATGGCTTCACCAAAGGCAAATCATGCCTGACAAATTTGGTGGCCTTCTACAATGTTGCCACAGCATTGGTAGATAAGGGGAGAGCAACTGATGTCATCTACCTGGACTTATGCAAAATGTTTGACACTGTCCTGCGTGACATCCTGCTCATCATGGTCCATCCATGGATTTGATGGATGGACCACTTGGTGGATAAGGAAATGACTAGGTGACTGCAGTCAAAGGGTTGCAGTCAATGGCTCAATATTCCTGTGGAAACCAGTGATGAGTGGCATTCCTCAGGGGCCAGTACTGGGACCGGTGCTGTTTAACATCTTTGTCAGCAACATGGACAGTGGGATTGAGTGCACTCTCAGCAAGTTTGCTGATGACACCAAGTTGTATGGCGTGGTCAACACGCTGGAGGGAAGGGATGCCATCCAGAGGGACCTGGACAGGCTTGAGAGGTGGGCCTGTGCAAGCCTCATGAAGTTCAGCCAGGCCAAGTGCAAGGTCCTGCACCTGGGTCAGGACAATCCNGGGGTTGAAATTAGATGATCTTTAAGGTCTTTTCCAACACAAACCATTCTATGATTCTATGATTCTATGATCATGAATGTTTTTTAATGTGTGGGCTTTAACTTTCAGTTGAGGAGACACCTTTTTCTGAATAGGTTTTTAGATAATGCACCCTTGACTCATATTTTGGTTTTGAAAAGTTACTGATCTATCAAAAGAAAGTCAGCAGCTGATATCAACTTATACAAGGAAGGATTCTCATGCAACATAAATTGCAAAGATAGTAAAGTTTATGAAGAAGAAAAGTAGAACATGATTATGATTTTTTTCCCCCAAGATGCATCATACATCTCTAAATAAGAGGAAGCAGCAATTTAAACACTGTGCCAAATGAATTAAAAAAAAAATAAAATCAGAGGCAGTACCATAAATACCCCTGAGTTTTCTAGGCAATCTGGCTCCTTCTCTATTTTAATTATTAAATCGTTATAAAGTAGTCACATATAATACACTTTAAAAATTAAATATGCTTACTTATCCAAAAATGAGAGAAAAAGAAATCTAGAAATGTTTCTAAACCACACGCTAGTGCATGACCCTTCGTGTTCTTCACTTCAGGTTCCGATTTCTAGCTCATTATAACATACTGAATTTCCTCAAGACATTTGTAGGCAATATCAAAGAAAGTGTTAACTCAAACTACTTCACTTTTCTCTTGTACCTTGAGGGAAAGCTGTTAAGTAGTTGCTGAACTTGCCAGTCGTGAACTCATGAACTTTTTATTGAAGGTGTTGATTTTCACACAGCTGTCCTCAAGTCACATGTTCTTAGGACAGGATTGAGGTAAAGTGACTGGAGTGACTTAAAAAAGTATGCCAATAAATGGCAAGTGTTTAAATCTTGTGGCATAATGTTGTTGAATATGCATATATTTATATTCACATGCAATATGCAATTTTCCATTCACAATTTAAGGGTCAACACAACAAAAAAACCCTAGGTGACTGCCTCCTTTCTGCCATAGTTTTATCTTCAAATGGGTAGGCACAGGTGACTTTTAGTCACCATTTGGGTTTGTTTAGAATGTCTGGATGGGATTTTGAGCAGCCTGGTCTAGTGGGAGGTGTCCCTGCCCATGGCAGGGGGGTTGGAAATAGATGATTTTTAAGGTCCCTTCCAGCCTGAAACATTCCATGATTCTTTTACTCAGAAATTTTATTTCATTATCCTTCATTTTAAAACAGACTAATCGTCAGAAATTTCTGTTGCTCCCTAACATGTGAGAATTTAAAAAATTAGGACTCTCCTCTCCTCTGAGAGTATGCTTAGTCTTTGAAAGTTGAGAGGTGAGTAGCTGTCTGTCAGACAATACGCTTCACTCCTTCCCAATACTCAGAAATCTCTGCTTTTTCCCCATGAGAAGTGTGAGCCCAGCACTATCAGGCTACACCTGCCCCTTCCTGTGGTTTCGCCATCCACCCCCAACAAAGGGCAGCACCGCTGCCTGGACACGTCCCATCACCTGCCAACAACTTGTCAAAGGTATTCTCATCATCAAACCAGTGCTCTTGCACAGGCTCTCTGTTGCTGGTAGCACTGGACAAGGAAAAATTACCAAAAGGAGCAACAACAGTAGACACTGCCAAATCTTTCAATTTATTTTTTCATTTAAACAATAACACTTTCTTTCAATTAGAACCACAAACCACAGCAGACGAATTTTAAAGCACACGTGCTGGTTTTTTGTGTTTGATGAAGATATTCAGGTATTGCCAGCTTAAGAAGGCATATTTGTGTGAGAGAGGATGTTAACAGGACATAAATTTGCTCTGTAGAAATGTGACTGTGAGCTTTAGCAGCAAGTCGTAACTGATGGCGTGAGTAAGCAGCATAGCAAGGGAAATAATTGCAAGGACATGCAGAAGTATGATTCTAGTTTTCTCTCTGGGGTAATAACAATACTTTAGGAATGAGCCCTGTAGTACAGACAATCTATTTTCTGATAAAATGGCTAGGTACATAACTGCCACAATAAGCCACAGATTATTTTTCTCAAACTCTGGGCTGCAATCACAGAGCAATTCCTCTCTCTTCTGATTTCTTCATTGCCAAATGCCAGAAATATTGGCTGTGAAACCCGAGTCTTTCCTCAGATCAGAACTAACACTATTGTGGTTCAATCCCTCTCTACTTTTTCCTTACTAAGACATAGATTCAGAGTATCACAGTGAAAGAGGTTTAGAGAGGACTTCAGGAAGTTACCTGCTATTCCCCTCTGCCATAATGCAGGATCAGCTATCTACACTGCTCCAGTGAGATGTTTCCTGGCATACTCCATCCAGCAAAGGAGGGTCCCCTCAGCCCACCTGAGTAACCACAACCTCATTTTTTTTTCTTTTTTCTTTAAAAAGCTTTAGCTTTTCCTGCATATAATCTAGTCTTTGCCTGCTGCTGTCTAAACCAATGATTAAACCACTTCTGTCAACAGACAACTTGTTTCCTTGTTTTTTCAAAGAGCTTTAGTATAATTGGAGAGCTTTATCTTGTCTCCTCTTAAGATTCTCTTCTGTAGTCTTAAGTAATGGCGGCTTTTTTTTTTTTTTCTTTCCATTTTGTGTTTCCAACACCTTTGATTTTTTTCTTCTGGCTCTCCCCTGCTTTTCCTCTCTTTGTCAGCTCCTCTCCTGAGATGTACTACCTCATCTTGGACTCAGTATTCCTACTGCGTCCTACCAGTCCTGAAAAGTGCTTCAGGGTTACCTGTGGGTCTTACTGGCAGCTCCTACTTACAGCAGTTTACATACGCGAGTGTTTTTTCTGGAACAACACGACGTTGTTGGCACAAGTTCAGCTTCTGACCCAGCTCTTTTCTTTCTATTGTTACATATGCTCCTGGAAAACTTTTTAGCGGTCAAAAGATCTCTACTGTCCATCCCATGACAGTAAAGAAGTTGAAAGGCAAGCTCATTTGAAGACAAGAAACTATTAAGAAGTGAATCAGGTTTCTTTGCCTTTGCCAATAAAGGCTGACTATTTTGCAAAAAACCCACCCTGTCCCAGGAACCTCAGCTGTTTCAGATCTGCAAACCAGATTATGTTATTATATACGTGTACACACACGCTCTGAGCAAGTGACATACAGAGAGACTAGGTGTAGTAACTGGAAAGTTGGTGCACTTCAGGCATGTTTTTCTGGCTACATGCAGTTCTCTCAAGCTATGATATCAGTTTGGGTAACGTATCAATATGGATAGAGAAGGGTTGAGAGGCTTCTTTACTAACGAAATTCAAAAATACCAAAAAAGATTCTCAGTCTTCATGTTGACTTTTTTTAGAACAAGGTCAATTCCTGAAATGCCTGAAAGTAGAACTAAGGTGACGGTTGTAGAGCTAAGGCACTGTTTGTGGCTTCTGGAATCATCATTATTATTGGAATAATTAGCCTGCCTGTGTGTGATATATAAGTACACACATATACACACCTAAAAAAGTTAATAACTTTTCCTTTAAAATGAAAAAAATACCCTACAGTTTTGGGTTTTTACTTTATTTATAACATATATGCTAAGGCTTCTGCTATGACATATAAAGGGACCAACAATTCCAAAAATAACAAAAAGCTACATATTTTAGATAATCTGATGGTTTTTTGAACATAATGAACTGTACCTTACTGCATATTTGTCTGAAGTTTCAATTATTCTATGCTACAGGTTTTGGAGAATGTTGGGTGTTCTGTTATATACGGTCAACAGGACACCAAGTTTTAATAATTTGTATTTTACATGCAATCCCAAATGGCTATGGTACATTTACTTTTTCCAAAATTCCCTCTAGGTGCTCTATGGCTCCTGAACAGCAGGTTCAAAACAGCGGGTTCAACAGCAGGTTCTAGTCCTCTCGTTCTAAATATCACCTATATGTTATGTTGCGGTATATCAATGCACCTGATATTCAGCGCACTCAGGCAGCAAAAGCCACCAAACCCTGGGGTTCACCTAAAGAGTGTTCCTCCTGACTGCTGCAAAGGAAAGCGCTAGTAGAGGTTTCCTCCCCTGTCAAAGATGTTGGGGAATGCAAAAACTCTCTTATTATTTTGGATCTAAAACCAGCACTTTCCAACTTTCTCTCAGGAGCTGTGTCTGGCTTGCCCTTCACATGATTGCCTCTGCCTGCTAGGGAAACACTGTTTACATTTTTAAAGTAAACCTTCTCTTTAGCAACATTCCTAAAAAAGAAAAACACCATAAATTTTGAAAGCATGTCAGTTAAGGGAAAGCAAAAAGACAAACAAAACTGAACAATAAAATAAATTAAAAGAAATGCCACTGACAACAGAAAGTCATTGTCACTAAATCCAAATAGAAATGCAGATAATGCAGAGGCTTTCACACCGCTATTTGTTTACAGTTTGCGTGGATATTTAACAAGCAAATTAAGTGAACCTATCCTCAATATACTATGCTTTTCTTGAAGCTGTATTATAGTGCGTTTGTTTCTCATGACAGTAAAATAGTGCAATTCAAATAGCATTTTAGTAAATATAATCTGCAATTTATCAGTAACATCAAGTTGGAACAACTCTTTATTGTAAATTCATATCTATCTTAAACTACCAAATAACTGACTACCTGGAAAAACAGCAACTGAGTAGTTTAGTGGCACCAATACAGTTTCTTAAACTGGTCTCTCTCAAAGACCAGTCTTGAGCAGGAACTGAAAGGTTTCAAACAACTCTGTGTAACCTAACTGAAAAAACTGAGGGTGAGAGCACAGTCTCTATCAGGATATTACACAGTTAGTGGGGATGCCCTTCCAGAGGGTGGTTTATTGAGCCACTCATAAGCAATGCTTTTTGAGGAGGGCGAGTTCTGAAGGAGTCATGTCAATACAGCTCACGGTGAGGCACCAATGAGATCACACCTGGTGGCTTTTCAGACACTTTCCTGATACCCTGAACATGAAGGACCTGTGCAATGTTACTGACCAATTTTGCCATGCCTGGTGAATAAAGGAGGGAGAAATGGTCCTGTCAAACGCATCACCCTCTTTTAACTGTCATGCATGCTCATTGGATTTAGGAAGAGGAAATTCTTCTTCTTGTTACTAGAGTCTGTTAAGGACCGCTAGAGGAACTTGTCTTTTGTGCTCTTTTTCTTTTCACTAGTGCATGCAATCTTGCCAGTCAGACCCTGCTCAAAGATGATCAGAGGGAGCATAAAGGCCTGTAAGTATGAAAATGCATGTGGGCATGAGTGAAGTATCAGCTAAGACTCTTATCCAAGACAGGAATTTTGATTAATTTATTTAAAAACAATTCAAGTAACACTATGCAATTATTTGCATTTCAATCTTTTACAATTAAGCATGTGATTAACTACTAATTGATTCACTTGAATCAAAGCTATGCTTTAAAAAGAGACTGTCTGCTTTTTCTTTTCACTCCAAAGTTGATAAGAGCCCTTTGTTATTTCTTGGACTGATTTACCCTGTGAAGCCTCAGCTCTCACTTTGTACAGAAAACTGACATACTTGACACATCATGAAAGCTTTTTCACTCTTATTAAAGTGCCCTCCTTTCTGCTTTGAGGACCAGGAGTGTGTGGGTGGTGTCTTCTGGGATTTGACCATCATATTGCTTCAGGCTGTCTGCAGTACAGTTAGGTATCAGAACAGCATCTCAAAAAAAAAAAAAATTCCTAACAAACTTCCTACACATGCAAATCCAAACTGGAAAGCAAATCCCTCAGAATGGCTCTACTCTGGCTTGATCTCCTATGCCTCTGATATCTTTTCAGTATCAGATACTAGAAGTTAATGCGTATCTCCAATAGACACAGTAGGGAATGCAGTGCAGAAGGGTCAGCACTAAAAGCCTAGGTTTAGCTTGTAATTCTTCTTGTTTTTTAATATTATCACCTCCTCAAGCAATCAGGGAATTTGAGAGCTGAATACCAGGAGCTCCAGGAAATGTAAAACATCCTCACATGCATTTTGATAGGAAAACCAAAAAATTACTATTAGAGGGACTCAAAAGTGTAATTCTTCCTAAAATTTTTACAAAACATAAAATCATAATGCAGTACAATTACACGTTGCTATACTACTGGGGGTTTCGGGGGGAGGGGGCGGGAGAAAGTGTTGACAGAAATATATCGGTCTGCAAATAGCAAATCCTGCAAATCTGCAGGAGCTGGTGCACTATCATAAGGTGTCTAAGGTTTTGTTTGAGAAGATAAAACGCTACATCCCTAAGCAAATTATCACCACTTCCCCACTGGAGATTATTGCCCTGTCAGATCTGCTGGCGTTGTCACACACGTTCCCTTCTGTAACCTGCTGCTGTCAAATGAATTTTGTGGGAAAGGAAAAAAAAGTCCAACCAAAAGCAAGCAGCAGCCTCCCTCTTGAAAGCACTCAGACTCACCCAGACCTCTTTGACAGAATGAGGGTGGGTAACTGTCACATGCAGTTTTGCTGGTGGCTATGAGGATGCAGGGACCACTAGCGACAAGAAGGAGGGTGCAATGAGGGTGCAGGCACATGCAGTAGCATCTTATGCTGCTGCAACACAATCGCAACCAGAAATCTTCTGTGAACACTGCTAAAGCGGCACCAGTGCCTCACCAGCGTACTTGGAAGGGAAGTTAATAGCTTTTGCATGATCTACGTGATCTGTGAGACTAAACACCTGGTCTAGTGCTTGGGCACGGATAAGGGGCACTGAATGGGAGTTGATACAGATAAGGCTGAGGCCACCTTGCACGGCAAATGTCATGCCACTGAGAGGTTGAAAGCAAATGCCTTTCTAGCTTGAGCTCACAATAGTTGCTGTATTTTCTGCAGAAGATAGATAGTTGCAGAGCAGCACTGGTAAAGAGTGTTGGCTTTCACTTCTCCACTCTGACTAAGATGTAAATACTTTGTTCATACGCAGCTTTTTTTGTGATCCAAGCCTTTTTCATCTCAAGAGTGAGTCGCTGCAGTGCAGCCTTACAAAGCTTTGCAACAGAAATCTGGGCAAATGGTGGCAACTGCTTGATACATCAAGTTTAGTGGAAAAAATTTATGTCCGTGGTCTTTAATCACTACTGATTTCCTATCCCCAGATTTTTAGGTGGCATACAGTAAAACAGTATTTACTCTGAATGTCATACTGCTTTGAAAAGTATTCTCTTCCTTTGGACAGCCTTCATCTTTTGTCATCTTAAGCAGACTGTACAGCCAAATTAATGAGGGAAATTAGCAACTGCTCATAATTAGGATAACATCCTAAAACTTGCCCTTAAAGGGAAGGACTGTAAAGCAGTCTGAGCGAAAGGCAGATATTTGCTTGGAGGTGTCTGTTATTTTGATTTCATCTATGTAAGGTTGACTTAGGGGACACTTTCATTATCAAAATATGAAGTAGCTTTATATCTTGCGTGTAAAGAACACTAAAAAAATTAAATTTCATTCTTAAATATCCTTAAGAATGTGCTTTTTATTATTACAATAATTTTTCATTTTAGTGGCATTACTCTTTTCATGTTGCCACTTAAAAAACAGACCAAAAAGACACATGGGGGCACTAGTTTTAAAATATTACTTTCTGTAGTATAGATATCAAGATTTGGGTGAGGAAATGTTTAACTTAATATTTTAGCCTGTAGATCTGCCAAAAGTATTAATATACATCTCAAACTGAACATCAGGTTATTCAATCTGACCATTAGCAATTAATTTTTAAATATCTGTTGGATCTTAAATTCGTTACGGATTATGAATCTGTCAGGGATATATTATACTAGATTCAATTTGGAAATATTTATTAGCTCAGATCATGCTTGCCATTATTCAACATAACTTTTACCTTCAAGCCCATAAACTGCACCTTGGGCAGACACTTAGGATCTGTCCAGAGGCACATAATGATGGTGATTTCCAGGGCGTAGACTTCAAGGGAAGAAGCAGCAGCAGTAAGATGGGTTGGTTTAATATGCAGTCTGACCAAAACACACTAAAATATCTCTTGGTCCCTTGGATTGTATTCCTCCCATTGTGTACAAGTGTCAAAAGATATGTTAAATCAAATGGTTTTCAGATGTGCAAGTCCAATGAATGCAACACAGAAAGCGCAAAAAACCCAGACACTTAAGTGCATAATGCACACCCTTAGTAGCACTTCACCTGCCTCTCAGGCATCTATGTACACAGAGGATGTTCCTCTAATTCACCAGTGAATACTTGTTTACTTACATTTCCACACAGTCATCGTCACTTGGTTCATCATGCATAAACTTCCGTTTCCTAAAACTACATCTGGTTCTAGGTTAGGTTAAAAAAAAATTAAAAAAAAAAAGTATTTTCCCTTGATGATGTATGTTGATGAGTTGGAGTTGTTATATTTAATATCTTGTAATATTTCATATGTTTACTAAGGAATCACTGTCTGTTTCTAATGTTGCTTGTATGTCTATATGGTCTAAATGAAACATTGGGTAAGGAATCATAAAGCTTTCCCTTTCTACTACCTTTTTGAAACAGAAGTATTTTATTTTTACCACTGAGTCTTATGAAGTTTTCTGTGCTCTAATTGCTAGTATACTTGGCTGATAACATTAAGAGATATCAAAGAGGGATTTGTCTTCTGTTGCAAATCTAATAGATACATAATGCTGATGAGTTTCTATTAGATTCTAATTAGGAAACATCTGTTCTTGCGTATCCAGATCAAGTGGATGAGTCTGCTTTATTCTGGAGTAATGGTTGATGATTTCCAGCAGAGAGTTATATGAAACAGGTCTTTTTTACAGTGCATATTTTCTAGGGTTGTAACCAGTGGCCCTTCATGATGAGTAACAGTGCAAGCTCATTGAACAGGTGATTGAAGTTGGCGATACCTCTTGTGAAGCTCATTTTTCTCCTGTTCAAACGACAATACTTTTTTTTGTCTTGTATATGAAAATGTATTTCATAGCTTGTATGTCATTTTGTATGACTTTTCCCACAATATTATTCACTACTATCAGTTCTGAAAGGAATAGATGTACGCATAATTTGCACATTCTTTTCAGGCATTCTGAAATATAGATACTATATATTTTGGAAACTGTACACAGTCTCATTTCTTATGCTTTTTCTAGTTAGAAGTAACTCACAGTAATGAACACCTGACCTTTGTGCACATAGTTTATCTTTCTAGAAAACATTACTTTTAAATCCTCGAGATCTTTTCATTGCAGGAGTGTGAAGTCAAAAAGAGCAAAAACACTGAGAAAATTCTCTTCTTCAGTATGTTAATGTAGTTTCAAAAATAGTTTTTCTTTTCCTTATGATGTTTCAGGGACTTTAATTTCATAAAAGACTAAACAGCTATACTTCTTGTGTCAGATATTTCTGTGTCAAAGCTGGACACTACACCTAAGTCAGAGATAAGGTCATCCAGTTTTCTGGTAGGAAGGTGTGACTCAGGACTGTCTGGTATTAGCAGTCAGTTACATCACACCAGTTTTTTTTTTTATTTTGATAAATCACCTTATTAGAAGTCTTAAACCATTTTGCTTACATCTAAAACCTGGGTATCACATTGTTTTACGTTTTTCTTTATTTTGCTTAATTTCCTCTGGGAAAGCATCACTGACCTCATCTACTTTACATTATCTTTTCTCCAGATTCTTTCAGCAACAAGTTCCTCAAACACGCTTAGCAACAGCTGAAAACCTGCATTTATTTTTAATCATCTTAAATAAAAATCAAACCTTTTTTTCCAGAGTTTAGTAATAGTAGAAATTCTTCAAGAGGAAGACCAGGCTGGCAGAACTAAAGGGCTCCTGAGTGATATTCATGCTTTGATTAGATCACTTTTGAAGCTGACAAGATCAGAGAAAGCACAATATGGGATGCATGAAGTCAATTTAATTCATCTCAACTCCCATATTGTAACAATGCAAACAATACGAGGTATTTGGAAGTGCCATGTACTGATGAAAAAGGAAGGCTTAAGGTCCTGTATGTAGCCATGTTCTGCACCTAGGACAGAGTAATACCAAGCACAAGTATAAATTGGGAGAGGAGTGGCTGGAGAGCAGGCCTGCAGAAAGGGGTCTGGGGGTGCTGGTGGGCAGCAGGCTCCATATGAGTCAGCAGTGGGCCCTGGCAGCCACAAGGGCAAACCCCATCCTGGGGTGCATCGAACACAACATAACCAGACAGTCAAAAGAGGTGATTGTCCTGCTGTATTCACTGTTGGTGTGGCCTCACCTTGAATATTGTATGCATGTCTGGGCCCACAATTTAAGAGGGATATGAAGGTCCTTCAATGTATCCAGAGGGCAACAAATCTGGTGAAAGGGCTGGTAGGAATGTGCTATGAGGAGCGGCTAAGGATTTTGGGCTTGTGCAGTATGGAGAAAAGGAGACTGAGGTACAACCTCATTGCTCTCTACAGCTTCCTGAGGAGGGGAAGTGCAGAGGGAGGTGCGGATCTCTTCTCATTGGTATCCAGAGATAGGACATGTGGGAATGGTTCAAAGTTGCACCAGGGGAAGCTTAGACTGGACATTAGGAAGCATTTCTTTAGTAAGAGGGTGGTCAGACACTGCAACAGGCTTCCTAGAGAGGTGGTCGATGCCCCAAGCCTGCCAGTGCTTAAGTGACATTTGGACAATGCCCTTAATAACATGCTTTAACTTGGTCAGCCCTGAATTGGTCAGGCAGTTAGAGTAGATGACTGTTGTAGGTCCCTTCCAACTGAAATAGTCTAGTCTGGTTTACTCAAAGAGAAAACACAAATAATGTGGGTTATCTACCTTGATTTGGACTAATTAATTTTCCATCTTCAGTTTTCTTTTTCTTTCTATCCTGATGGATTTTTCTTTTCTCTTCCTTTGTTATCCAGGATTGTTCCTACTGTCTACTTATTCTATCCAATTTGCTTCCACTTCTTTCCTAAAGCACCTTGTCTATGATGGGTCAGCTGCCTGACTACACATAAATTTCCCGCTCTCAAAATAGTTACTGCTTCTAATTCTCCAATTGCCAATTCTCATTTCTCAATGAAAGAAAATGCATTTTAGCTAACCATCATGCTTTCACGTTGCTCACGTGTCTCTAACAAGTCTAATATACTCTTAGAGGTGCATAAAATCCTCGGTTTTCCTGCTCCTGACACTATTTTAATGAAAACTGTTCAGAATTATTGTGTTCATGACCTTCCCCAGGTAGAACGAGCTTTGCTCTGATTTACTGTCTCTGAGGAAGTGAGCACTGTCAGCCAACATATAAGGCACGTGAGAGAAGCATGCACACTGTGCGTGCTCCACTCAAGTCTTGTAGCTATCACTCATGGCATACTAGCTGCAAAATAAGAGAATCCTGACCTTCTTACTGTCTCCTTGTGATTGCTCCCAGCTGTCCAACAGCAAACAGCATAGTGCTGAAATCTGCTCCGGACTTGAAACATTATTTTAAATGGTGGTGTTATCTTACCATTCAAGAATCAGACCAGGAAACATATTTTTCCACCCAGAATATTAAGATGATATGAATTATTATCTTATGAAGAACTAGAAGGTACTCCAGGGGAAGAAATGCTGAGAGGGTAACAGAGGTTATCAAAATGAAAAGTTCAGTAGTTACCACAACGGTAATTTCACATCCACGTAAAAACATGTGGCAGAACAATGAAGAAGATGTTTTAACAAGTGATTCAGACTTCACTTGCCCTCCCCGTCAGCAGAGTATTTAAAAATGAAGATAGCAACTGTAGAATATTTCAATAGCATAAGCAACTTCCACTTTCAGGCCTTGTGTGTATTAGATACAGCGTTGTTTGAGAAATCTAGTTCACAAAAACAATTCTAACCATGCTTCATGCGGAAAGGCATTCTATGCTCCATTAAATGTATTACTCATATGTTATTATTTTACAACAAGTCCAATAAACTGAGCTTCTAAAACTGAAGGGCAACGCCTAAAATAAACTGCAACTCAAGTCTTGTGAATGAGGAAATGAAAATGCAAAGATGTGATAAATTTTTTTTTAGTTTGTTTTAGGAATAATGACGCTAATGTTGGCAAACTGGACTGCTTTATTTCAATCAATAATTGAAAGGGCTTCCAAAATGCCAGGACCACTGTGCAGTAGAGGGAAAGCCACCAGGAGGCGAGAAGAAAGGAAGGTAAAATGTTCTCTATTAGATTTGTGCAAATTTCTCTAGATTCAGATTTGTTAATTATCACAACACAATGTTCTTAGTTCCAGACACATATTCTCACTCTACCTCTGGTGCTATTTCCCTAGATCTTTCTAAAAAAGAGGGAAAATACAGAACTCACAGAAGATTATAATCTTTTGAAGAACTGAATATTTATTTCACTGCTTGCAAAGGAACAAATTTGTGCTGGATTTTACAACTTCACATGAGCCGAAGGCCAACTAAGACTCTCAAAATGCCTAATTCACGGATTTCCACTAATGCAGAGCCTGCCAGCACGCCTCTACCCCCCTAGGTAAGATTGTTACCTGAGGGAACCTACTGACAGCTGTCATCTAAATATAGGCAACCATAAGCCTACCTCCCTCTTGACCTCTGGGTTTTCTCCAAGAATCCCTCAGCTGCAGCTGAAGATCAGTGTCCCCTACACCTCCTTCCTGTGTCCCAGACATCACCTGAACCTGCACTGCCTCATTCTTAAGACTCATTAGATTTTGCAGCCTTTTTTTTTTCCCCTCAGGAGAATCCTTGGAGCCACATGCAATGAAGAGCATGTTTCATCTCTAAGTGCCAAGTTTCTAGTTGGATGTACGAAGTAACTTTGAAAGTAGAATAAAAACTGGGAGGTCCCAGCAGTAAACCAACCTAAAAAGTTGAATTGTATTTCAGACAAGAGAAGCTGTCACAGTTTTACTGGACAAGTACACATGTACAAAAATGCTCTACCAGTTTGAATAGCATTTTTATTTCCTAATTCTTGCTTTTTTAAAGCTTTATGACACCTAGAAAACATTTGTAAACTCACTGGTGGGGCTCTGTGTAATTTCATATTACAAAGACTTATGAGAACATCATCCAGCAGTTCATGTTTTGTAGTTCGGTGTGTGGTCTGTTTATATGTCTCAGTAAGACCAGGATGAACAAATCAATTTCTTACATTAGAGTGCATAATGCTTGCCTCAGTATCACCACATAAATTATCAGAAATGAAGCATGCAATGAATGTAGGAAGCTGCTTACATTCAGAGTTTCAAGTCATAACAGTTACAAGGATTTCACTCGCCTTTCATAAATTAGACGACTCCACTGCAGAGGACTAAGGAAGACTGAACTTGGAGCTGATCAAGGTGGAGAACCTCACCCCAGCTCCCTTACCTCGCCAGGCTTCTTAGGCTTGGTTATCATCTTTCTGTCCTAGCACAGACCAAGCCAGGCCGCAAGCTGATCATCCCCTGGTTAACATTTGACAGGTTTTTTTGGTAGTGCCCTCTGGGAGTGTCTGAAATATTTAGTCTACTGGCTATTTTCTGGACTGCTTCTGGCAAAGACAGTGTAATCATGGCTGGGTACTGAGCCAGGATATGCCCCCACCTGGCTACTGATGGCTGCAACTCAGGGAGCGGCAACATCTCTGCCCCATGCAGGCTGCCATCGCTTCCCTGCAGCAGAGCAACAGGGGTGGGACAGTCAAAATCTGAGGACTCATTTATTGGTTGGGATTTGATATCCTATCTGGTTGTTCAAAGCTCATACTAGCAGTTGAATATATGTGCCTACAGCCACCACTTTGTGCTTTTAAGTTCTTTTACACATTTTTGTACACATTACACATTCTATCTTACTTTTCAATGTTTATTTCCTATGCTCCTAAAAAACCAAAATATTATGTCCTTCTGTGTTTTCAGACACACAGTTCATGGACAAATAGGAAGATTTAGCACATCTGAATAATGTAAGAGGACCCTGTTAAGATACAGAGTTAGTTTACCACTGAGAGACAATCAGTAACTGTTCCCATAGGAATGGTTTTGTTATGGTATTTAGATGCAAAAGACTGCGAAATAGCTCACAAACATATTAATAAAAATTATTCATGTATTAAATGAGAATCATGGCAGTTTTCAAATCCATGACTCAATTTTCATTTCTCCATTTCAAGTCAATATGTTATTGGTGTAAAATTTATTTTTCAGTTCAAGCAAAAATAAATGAGCTTCTTTCCAACCTCTCAAAGTTAATCTAACTGTTTCAGTTTGTTCTGTGTGAATGTATGTGAGAATTTATAGTCTGGGTAAAAAAATCTATGGTTTTTTTTTGTATGTACCACAGGGAAAAATTCAGAAATACCATGAAGAAAGAGATGTATGTTGCATATAACAGTGTTCTTTTTTACATTCGTCGATGTTTTATATCTAAGGACCTTAGTATCTCAGTAAAATGTTACGTCTGTTTTACAGGTCAGGAAAAAAACCAAAGAAGGTTGAACAAGCCAGTGTCAGGATCAAGATTAGAAGTCATTAGACTCTGACTTTGCTCTAACGGTTATATCTTTCTGCACATGAATTTTGGTTCCGTTTTCTTGAATCTATGTAATTTTCTGAAGGAAAACTAGGTAGTATTCACAAATGAGCACTTTTGAATGCTTAACATCAGCTATGTGATGCGAGGTATCTAACACATAACCATTAAGGAGCTGCACCTGTTAAGTGCAGGACTGAGCGTGGCTAGTTTGCCTTGGGGAATAATACATGGTTAGTAGTAATGGCAGCAACTAAAATGCTTTCCTTCTACTCTTGTAGTTTTGTGTTCCAAATGTATTAAAATATGGTGGTATGCACTGTGTTGTGCATTATCTTGAGTTGTTTTTTCTTTTTTCCTTAAATGTTGTTCCCTTGAAAAATACCATTTAAAGGGAAATGCTGGACTAAAAGCACCCATCTCTACATTTTCACATCTGGAATTAAAATACTCTGGGTTACTGGTGTTATTTAGTTGAGTGCTAGGGAACTGAGGTGAATAAGAAACAGGATGGAATTCAGCTAGAGGCAGTAACTTTGAAAAAGTGCATTATCACTGTGAAGTCACAGTTTAAAGAGCTATTAGCAAGACAGTGACATTCAAAATGTGAAAACTCTTCGCCTTTAGCCTTTGATTTTTTTAATATGTTGATTCTTGATGCAGTTTTGTAGGTTTGTCACATTTTACAAATCAAACTTGTTTAATTTTAGTTAGCCTAAAGAAGAAAGACATCTGAAACGCATTTGTTAAAAATTAAATATCTTAATTCTTTTTTATTGCTTGCCTCTGATTAATAAAACGGAGGTGGTGAACTAATGAACTGCAGTTTGTTAGTTATACTTTAAAAGGAGAAGGAAGATTATCACATTTTATAGATGTGTTAAATCTTCATTAAAGATGCTAATATATTTTGCTGTATTTCTCAACTTAAGGGATGTCTCTGGCTTGTTAGATGAACTTTCTGTTAAAAGTTGTGACTTTGTTTCACGGATAATATGGGCTCTCATCTCATCTTGTCTCTAACTCAGGTCTTTACCACTGGTATGGACAATATTGTAGGAGTTTTTAAAATTCATACTACTTATTGCTTGAAGAATGGGTTAAATGCCACTGCTAGTTTCATAAGGTCTAGAATATGTCTCTGAAAAAGGCAAAAATAAGAGAAATCATTTTCCAGTCGCCTTCCCACAGTTTCTCATTAAAAAGAGGCTAATTTTCCACAGGCAGTGTAACTGATAAGAAAAAAATCTCACATAGAAAAAGCATGAGATAAATGTCAAGATGAGCATAGACAAGGGCAGAAGCAATGAGAGCATGGTAACACCAGTAAGGCTTTGCTGGGGGAAACGTCACCTTTGTTCTCAGTCGATAAGCGAGTGCTTCTTCCAGGTGACAATCACTAATGACAGCTTGAGAAACAGTAGCTTCCAGTTTTAGACAAAAATCATAGCTGTCAAAATGATTGAAATGACAATTGCCAATGCTGTCTTTGTTCATCATCGCCATAGAGCCAGGCAGTTGCCCAATTCCAATCTCAATGCAAATTTTGAGTTTTCCTTCAATGGAAAATGCACATTTTCCATTGTTAATTCTATGGTAGCTCCTCTTATTCTTTTAGCTACTTATGACTTTCCACAGTGTTCTCTATTACTGCTTTCTGCTGAGGACTGTAGCTCCATTACTAGGAATTTTTAGTACCTCTTTTGGGACACCTCACAGATGATGTCTCACCCCTGCCTTCAAGCAAGCCCTGATAGATATGACCTCTCTGCATCTTACTGTCCCGAGAAAGGAACCATTTTTAGCATAGGACAAAAAGAAGCATCCATGTGCTGCCACTGTCAACACAGAAGATTCACCCCTGCTCTCCTACACCAGCTTTTCTCTGCTGAAGAACTAATTTTTGCATCAGGGCAATCCACGAATATAGGTTTTTGTGAAAAAACAGGTCTTTCTCTCCACCATTCCCAACCTCCTTGTTAGAGCTCTAGCCCCGTGCAAGCAACCAGTGAAGTAGTAAGAGCCCTTAAAGCACAGTAGGACAAGATTTGCAAGGTTTTCCATGAATTTGCAAAAATGCCAACATCTACATCTATCCATCTATCAGGTGCACATCTGAGCTACACTTAAGGAAGTACCTAAGTATCAGATAAATTATGGACATTTCCAATTTTAAGTGTATGACAGATCTTGTTGCAAAAATCAACTCTCTGAATCAAGTTTTGTTTTTTCTATCTTGAGGTCTACGTTCTTGAGCATGTGAATGTTAGGAGATGCTATAGCCTCCTTTCTCCACGAAAAGAGAGGCAGGAAAACAAAAATGGAGGGCTGAAAGACAGTTGCTGCCACATGCTTAAGGAGATCAATAAGGAAGAAGTCATGGAAGTGATGCAGCAGGAATTTTGAATTCCCACAGTCCTTCAGGAACCCCACTACTGCAGATACTTTCCATATTTTTTCTCGGTCTTTATCGTATCTAGCCAGCTAGATTCAGAAGGTCTTGAAGCAGTCTGGGCTGCTCACAAAGAACAAGAAGACAAGATCATTCACCTGGGAGAACTGGTGCTCAGCTCTGGTGGATAATTATCATAAAATATTTAAACATGGCCTGACACCTACATAAATGCTCTAACCCTCATGAAGGCCTTTTGTTCTCTCCTCATGGCCCTATTAATATTCAACTGTTTCAATCAGAGTAGAAGAACTTCAACTCCCCTTTGTCAGAGGAAGAAATTAAACCTTTTTTTATGCATCCTTGCTGAGTGTGTTAAACACAGGAAAAATTGTTTACAATAGACACTTCCTTGGGTGGTGCTGCATAAAGAAGGTCTGACGACCACATGTAGCTCCAGAACAGTGTTTCAGGATGAAAATCTCAGCGAGGAAGAATTGCTCCTGCCCCTCTGAAGTGGCTTAATTACAAGACCCTGACATTTTGTGGACAGGCCTGCTCTCCACAGTTTCTCAACCAGGATGTCATATGAAACAGATAGCAGAAACCTTCTGATGGGCTGGAGGAAGCGTGGTGACCACTGGCTCACACACAGCAGGTACACAGCCAGGAGCTGAAACATTCCCTTGGGGGCCAAGGGTCCAGGTCTCACCCCGAGGAGTCCATTATCACACCACAAATGAGGGCCATGAAACTTTATGGGCAGCACAGCATCCAGGGCTAAAGCATTTTACTCTCAGTCTTACCATTCCTCAGTAAATCCGCAGTCTTAAATTAGCTATCTAGGCTCTAGACCAACTCACAAACAGAACTGAGTCCTTTACCAGTAAATGTACATTTCAATGTTTCCTGCAATGAAAAAATATGAATTTTTATGACCTGACAACACTTGACAAGAAGGTACTAACATGATTTACTGAAGCAGTGTTCAAAGCATCCCATTTCTTCAGCTTTATGCCACACTACTTTCTTATATTTCTATACACTTCATTATAATAATCTGATTGTTGGAACCACTTCTGCTTCCATTTAGATGAACTCTCATATACATCGGCAATGGAGGCAGGCACCTATACCTGGCCTTCCTCGGGGAATTTCTCCAAACCCTTTCCCTGCAGAACTCTAATCTACTTCCCAGGAGCCTCTGTAACAGCTGAGGTGGCTCATGGGAGCTAGGAAGGGAGTGGAAGGTGACCAAATAATATATTCAGTATTTCTAATCCAATATGATAGTGATGGTGCTGGATGACAAGTCTGGTGCTCAAATGCTTGGAAATGCCAAAAGTACAGCTTACTATTACAATTTTCACTGGATAAGAGTGCACAAATCATATATATCACAATATAAGAAACAAAGATACGTGAAAAAACCATCAGGAGCAACACTGGAAAGTTCACAGGGGGGTCTGCAGCCAACAGCTAGGACTACTTCAGAAGGCAGAGGTATCTGAATAAAATCTCTCTCTAATGGAAAGCTAAGTACACATTTACGTACTAAAGGCCCCTCAAGAAACACTGCAGAGAGGAGTAGGTGATTCTTCAGTAATATCCTCCTCAACCCCCTAAGTGTGACATCTTTAGATTTATAATCTTGCTTTTTATTTTTTACATTATCATTTTCTATACTCAATTTCAGAGTGACCTCATTGCACATTAATTAAGCAAAGAATATAATGAATCTAAAATTAATTTGGTTATGTTAGAATTGAAACTACAGTAACATTTAAGCAGAATTTACTACTTGGGCAAGGCTTTAACAAAGACAAATAGGAACTGGCATCTGGTCAAATAAATACACCTTTGTATATTAAGCCCATTACAGTTTCAACTGGCTACAGACTCCAGTTGACATAACCCACTGATAATCCTTTAAGTAGCTGGAGAAAACTTAATGTAGTCACACTTATGTTAAGATATAAGATAGGTGCAGTTTGGCTACCTCTTGAAATTAATTCTGTACAAAAGAGATTGACAGAAGAAAAATTGCCTAAGATCACTGCACTAATATTAGTGAAGTATTTCTGGATAATTTGGGTTGGATTCCAAAACAGGAGGTTGTATATTATGGGGATTTTCCAGATGTACTGCCCTGTGAGACACACATTTAGCAAGAAAAAAAAGTAACACGGCTCAGTTAACACTGCAGATACTACTACTCCCACCTTCAGTGGGAATTTTTAAACAAGCAGTGACAAATTTTGAAAGCATCTTTGCTATTTCTTCATGTTTAGCACTGTGTTTTCTTCATGTTCATCCCTTTGACCAATGAAATGAGTTTAAAAAAAAAAAAGAAAGAGAAAATTTATTGTGTCCAGTTTAAAATGCTTGCAAGCACTGAAGAAAAACAAGTGATCGTAGAAGGCTTGAGTGAACCTTACAGATATTTCTTGATTACGAGAAAATAGAAAGAAATGTATGCTATATTTAGCTAAGTTCTTGCTCACGTGTATAACCCAAAGGACTAAATTTAAAGTTCTATTTTATTTTCTAGGAAGACTTTCTTTATTAAGCTAGTCAAGAGCATTATGAACAAGTAAAGATTATATGATGAAATGAGATTTTTTGGGGCATGTTCAAACACTTATTTTTGTGACTAAAAGATGTTTTAATATGATTTTATTTTTTTTTCCAAAGAAAGATTAGATTTGTATATTCTATGAATCATGTCACCTCTATTAAATTCTGCCCTCGAATAATATCTAAAGAGTTGGAGTAAATAGAATATAAAATATACGTAAATGTGTACAATAGGCTCTCATTCAGTTGTTTGAGAATCTTTATATTTTTCGTCCTATTATCTCCAGCATGATACAGTTATATTTGTTTTTTATAGATATCATGAGACTAAAAAATGTATCACTGTATATATCTGTGATAAAGTAATTATTAAATTCACTGAACCTCACTGGAGGGATAAAGCATTAATTTCCTTCTATGAGCTTCATTTACGTAAACCTGTGAGATTTATAGGAAAGAAACTGTGTTCTGTCTTTCAGTATATCAGTGAAATGTAAGTTTCTAGAAGAATATTTAACACTTTTCATCTTTGTTATTTCATTAAACAGAACACGTCAGGAGGTGAAGCAGCTAGATGCTGTTAAAAGAAATATTATTTTAATGTGATTTTAATATATTTTATTGCAATATTTGACTTCAAAGGTAATGTTACATTAACTGTAAGGGAAAGAGCCAGGCAGACAGACTGGTCCAAAGAATAGTGCACTGGACAGGGACTTGGTACCTGTTGTCACTACTCTCTATGACACACAGTGATTTTGGTCAATTTATTCTTCTGTCCTTTGTCTCTGCTCTGTTCTTAATTTCTTAATTCCTTTTTTTTTTTTTTTGTCAACACAGATGAATTGTTGAGTGTTTACCTGATGACACACATAATTTTAGGGAAAATCCTTTTTCATAAAAAGCTGTAATAAGTGCCAACCCTATAAAAAAGCAACTTTTTTTTTTTCTGGTGAAGCATTCAATAACAGCCTGTTCTTCTGTTCTGTTCATCTTCCATAGCTCTTCTCAGTCTTCATCTAGCTAAGAAGGACCTGAAGCTTTCCCACTGTAAAGAAAATAAGTAAAGAACTTTCATTGCTATAAACTCACAACCAAGGAGGAATATAAAGGTGTGAGAGAGAGAAAAAAAATATTTTTTGGCTGACAATAATAGTTAATGAAGTACAGGTCTGTTAGGATGAAGCTTGAAATATAGCAGGATCTGTTTTCTCAGGATAATAATTGATTGCTCTGGGTTCATGATTGAGTTCTTTAATGTCAATAGCTTACCATAATTTAAGGAATAATATATAAAATAATAAGTTTGAGCCTATAATAAGGGCAGCTAAGGGTCATAGATATCATGAAAGTAATGTCCTTGGAGAAAGAGGACAGTATATGCTTATTTGACAAACTAACAAGAACAAAGGACACTGTGGACTTAGTCCTAGGAATCATGCCAGGAAAAATAAATAATATTAAACCTGGCTGGCATTTGGAATCTGATCACAACATTAGCAAACTTGAAGTGCTCTGGAGGGTTTTAATGGAAGGTATCATTTATAGAGCATTTCGAAAACAGGGTCGTGTGAGGGTAGTTCACAGTATTGGATCCAGACACTTTGAGATTGTGTGGATCTCTTCAAGACCAAGGGCTGGTGCTCTATTTCCTACAGAATTCACCATTAATTAATAAACCACAGAAACTCCATATAGCTCTAATCCATGGGAGGTCTTAACCAGCCACTAAACTACCTTTCTGCACAACAGGCACACAAAAAAATTGTTTGAATTGTTTTCATCCCATGAAATGGTGGAAAATGAGGAATTGAAAAGCCACAGGAAAGGGTCTCTCATTGTATGAAGTGGATAATTTAGTGGATAAATTAACAGACTCCCACACAGTGTACTAACAATTTGACATTGAGAAAATAGGATCAATAAGACAAGTATTTCCTTGTTGTTTGTGTTGAGGAGGCGTTTCAAAAGTTTTGTGAGTTCTTGATGATGCAAGAATGATTTTAAATTTGTTATGTATAACTCTACATGCATATCAAACATGTTTTGCAGTAGCAGAGTGAACCCATGCATATGCCTCTTACTTGCCACTGGCTCCTTGTGTCCTATATCAGCATCTTGCTCTCTGGCAGATTAATTTATCTCTCTCTTTTGTTCTTCTGAAAAAATTAGTTACCTATTACAAAGAAATGTTGAGAGTTTAGCTTATTTTTGCACAGTGTTTCTTCACTGCTTCATTAAACAATAAAAATTCTTCCTTTTTTTTTTCTTTATAAAGGGTTACAGAAAAGCGGCTTATGGCAAAACTTTTTTCTATAAACACAAGAGTCAGAATCCATGCAGATACTGATTTGAAAATTTGTACATATGATGTCTGTCCAACCAATCACAAAGATATCAGCAACCATGCTTTGGAAGCTACATAAAAACAAGGTGGGCATATATGGTGAAAATAAATGGCTTTTTAGAAGGACGTCAAAAATTTAAACAAGAACCTTATCTCCTCTGACCTGTGACCCTATGATTTATGTTCAGGAGCCTAAGCAATATAGAAAATTCCTCTTTTAATGTGAGATTTGATGGTAGAGGTTCAAAGGGTGAAATTTGTCTAAAATATAATTTTGAATAAAATTTAAAACAAAATTCTATTTTCATTGTCTCACTTTTTTTTATCAGGGTATTTGGAGATGTTTAATTTATAATAACGATAGAATTTTTGAGGCAGTAATGTATGATTGGCATGAGAGTGCAGCTTAAATTTACCTGGTGCCTTTTCAAATTGAAACAGTCCTTCATGAAAAAAAAACTTGTAAAACAAATGTTTTGTTCACTTGTTTTCCTTGGTTTGTAATAAAAAGTTTGTGGCAGACAGATGAACTTGCAGCTGCACAAAAACATTCAGACCCTTGATTACAGTCAATTACTTGCTGTAAAGCAATCTGGGAAATAGGAGATATTAATGTGATAATTTGAAAATAGGTATGCTGTGATCATGCCAGTGAAAATTTAGAATCAAAGACATCAAATAAGCTAATAGAACTAAGCCAAGCATGACTAAGTGGGATTGAACATAGTAGAGTGACAATCTAATAACTTTTGAAAGGCATAAAAGCTATGGTAAACAGAGCAATCAGCCAAATTATAAATACGAGCAACCAATAAACATTCTTCTAAGCAGATGATCTAGAATATAATGGGATTTTTAAATTATTTTTTTTTAAGAATGGCATTGGATGTGGTTTCACAGACCAGGGAGAAGGCCTATGGCATGGGAAGCACTCCCCTCCCAACACTGCCAATAGAGGCTAGTGCCATTCAAATGCTTGTAGAAGAAGCCTGCACTATATAATTAAAAGACAGAAATTATAGCAGGGACAGATCCTGTGAGGTATCTTTAATAATCCAAAATTTTAGTGTCTCAATGGGAACTCAGGATGCTAATCAACTTCTGGGAAGAAATCTAGGAAATTAAAGATAATAATGAAGTGTTCTCCCTAAGCCGGGCACCCACAGAGACTTTGTGAGTAGGTCAAGAGCATATAGTATTTATGTGAATGAGAACAACGCATGTCAGCAAGACCTCAGAAATTCATCCTAGGATACTTGAAGAACTACTCAAAACTGAGCAGAAGGAACCACAAGTATCCTTGGAAAACCATGAAAGACAAAAGAGAAGACAAACAAAGTACCTCTTCATAATAAAGGAATATGGCAAAGCCAGAGGAATTCTCAATCAGTCATCTTAGCTTAAATAGTCAGAAAATTACTGGAAGTCATTATTAAGTAATCAAGTTGTAAACACTGAGATAATGAAGTAACAAAATAAAACATCCACCCACCATGAAGCTGCTGAGACCAAATCAAGCCACAGCAAATTAATTTTGGTTTTTTTGCAGCATAGATAAGGAGAGAACAGTTGATCCTACTGTCCACATCCTCTTTTCATAAACAGGCTAGGGAAGCGTGATATATATAAGATCAATGTGATCTGAAACTAAAAGCAGTAAAAAAGCATATTGAGAGAACAGCTGTCAGCGACACGCTCTCACACTGGCAGGACCCTCAAGAGAGACCCAAACTTGGTCTGTCCAGAGCCCAGTTCTATTTAATATTTTCACTGGCAGCTTGGAAATTTGCAAAATGATACCAGCCTAAGAATGGTGGCAGGCTGGAGGCAAGAATTAAATGCTTTTTTTTAATTCTAACAAGAATTAAAATGGAAAATGACTCAAAATCAACACAATGAAATTCAGAAAAGGTAAGTGCAAATCATTGCATCCAGAAAGGGAAAATCAGATGCCTGAAGGCAAAATTCAAAAACCTGTCTAGGCAGCAATTTAACAAGAAAAGTGGGGGAGGTATGTTGGACAGCAGACCAACAATGTTCTACAATGTGATACTATTTTAAATAAGGCAAAACTTCTGATGTGATAAATGAACAAAAATGTTCCTGCAAACCACAGGACAATATTTCATGTTTACTAAGTTTTAGTGATGTCTAAACTGGAACATTGTGGTGGGTTTCAGATACTCTTCTTCAGCACAGGGAAAGTAACAGAATGCTTGAATGCCTTACTTTAGCTTTATTTAATCTAAAAAAGGGAAGACTACAGTTTTTCAAAATTTAAAAGTCTGTTACAAGGAAGACTACATTCTCCTCTTTTTTCCCCCTAGACAGAATTTTAGGTCAGATATTAAGGAAATCTTCTAAAGCCATAAATTCACGTTAGAATTTATGAGTTGAGAGTTGAGAGAAATCTCTCAACTAAAGGGATTATGTAATCTCCTTGACTAAAGCTTTTAAAGAAAACATAGATTTTTTAAGATACTCTAGATTTATGTGTGCTGCCTCAGCACAGAGCACAGGAGGGAATGACCCCTTCTGGTACAACATATTTCTATTATGCTATGGCATAGCCTTACATTTCTGAATACCTCTCCCTCTGTACTTTTTTGCTAAATTGAAAGCTCCATGTATTAAACCACATCTGGAGAAAATTTTACCAATATTAAACAAATAATTAAAAAGTTGCCGAGTAATTTGCATAGCATAAATTAAATAAGTTTCACTTTATGTTGACTAGTCCCTTTTTACTGCTTCTCATTTCCCTTGATGAATTCACTGGCAATTACTTAAGCAACCTACACAATACTGTAGCTCTGGACTAAATATGATATTACCATGAGACAGAACTTCCTCTACGTTATCCTCCTATTAAGAAACAATCCCTGGTGGATTGCAAGGCAGATTAAAGTCACTGACAGCTAGTCTATGCATACTGAAGTCAATGTGGAACCGGTCAGAGCACAGAGACAATCCTACTCTACTCCTGGATCTAATTAATTTTTGGAGAGAGGAAAGGGACCACACAGGGTAACGCTCTGATCTAATTGTGAACCTTCTGCTCCATAGCTCTTCCAAATATTTACAAGTAGTTTTTCAAACCAGGAGAAAAATTGGGTAAAAAAAAAATAAAAAAAAATAAAAACACATAGATTCTACAGCAATGCAGACCAAAGAGGTATAAAATGTTATCTCTGTTACCACTTCATCCTCCAACAAGTTAAGGAAAAATATATGATCATGTAATCTGGTTACTTATAACCATCTTTGTTCTGGCCTTGTGCTACAGGAAGTTTGTAATTATTTAATCCTTTGTGATTTACTCATTGACGCATGGGGTACAAGGAAGAGATGGGACAGGAGAGAATATGGCTTACAGAAAGGGGCTGGTTTAGATCTTTAATAAAAGCACTACCTTTATGGCAGATGGAGAATTCTGAAACAAAATCTGACCAGATGAAACTAGGAGTTACCATAGGGCTGGGAAGTAATTCTGCTCCTGTTGGGTTGGTCAAGATCTGCTGATGTGATTGGAGAACTTGCTAAAAGAAATGAATATATCTGTGAGTAAAGGAAAGGGATGTCCAAATTACAGTGTGTGTTTTCCCAAGCAGACGAATGCTCATGACAAAGGAGAGCAGATTTCTGGTGTCTTAGGACAGAAGTTGTAAACTGTAGTTTTCTTGAGTTGGTCTTAAAAGAGGGGAGTGTGGGCTTGTGTGCTATGGTAGGAATTTGCAAGGGTCAGAAAAAAAAGTGGGAATCATAGTTACTGAAACTAATAACTTTGGGATACCTTTGGGCAATATCTCTATGTAATTAGCATAAAGAGAATAATAAACAAAAGAGCTTGATTTCAAAAACAAGAGCATATCTGAAGCCAGACTGTTGTCTTTTAACTGGAGCCAGTCCTCCATCCCAATCAGTTAGACATATAAGGTGAGGAAGATGTTAATTTGGTTGTGTATGAGGTATAACAGTGGTTTAATTTCCAACTTTGTGCCAAGGATCAATAACTACATGGCAGAGGCCCTGCTTTTTGGAGCTAGAAAGATTTTGAGAGTGGTCATCAAGAGCTCACATGGAACCAGTGGACCTGCTGACTCTTGGATCTGACTTTCAAGTTCGTGTACAGATCCATAGTGCCAAAAGCACAGCTACTGATACAGGATAATGACTCATGCATGTGGAAAAAAGGACTGGGCCTTTTTTTTTTTCTTTTTTTCTTGTGAAGTATTTTTGAGGGCAAGATACTTCATTATGAAGTGGATTCAATCTTGATCACCGACAAATTGCAATCTTAGTAGAAGTGTTCCAGACCTTTGTGGAAAGCAGGAAGAGAGGAAAGGAGAGAGGGAAGGGATGTTTAGTTATAAGGTTGCAATAAACAATAATAGATCACATACCTTAGCAATTATTTCCAATGCGTTAGTATTACTCAGATCATAAACTGGCAGACCAAGTTAATTTTTTATAAATAACAATGAGATAACTTTCCCCAGATCTCCCTCCTTTACAGGATTCTTGGTGACATTTATCATCAGGCAGACTTGCTTTGGCAGCATGGCAGCACAGCAGCCTACAGTAAGGTGACCAGTGCTGGAAGAATTTGAGCAATACTGGGGGTGGGTTCTTAGCTGTCACACTCTTTCACCAGCAAATGTTGACCCTAAGAAGAAAAGGGGGATGATGAACTAAGACCAGACTGGAAAGAGAGGGGTAAGATGACAACTGACTTAAAAAAGGTTGGAGGACTCAAAGATGTACTATACAACGTTGTTCACTGCCTCCTGATATTTCTATAGTATTAAAGTCCAACTAGATCATACTCCACCCATCTTTTCTTTCTCCTAAGAAACCCTATGCAATTTTTCGGTTTTTTTCTTCCTTATTTGTAAACCAAGTCTGATTGGTAATGAAATATTTATTTTTCATGAGCAATCAAAAACATTGAGGAAATTGGCGAGTAGCTTTCTCTGTTGTCTTTCTCCTAGAGCATCTCTTAGCAGAGCTGTATCCATTGGCTGGAATCAAATGGAATGTGGGCAAAATCACATTATCTTAATCTTCCATTTCTGTTTTTATGAGGGATGATAAATGCATTTGCTATGTGTTTCTTTTTTTTCTAGGAGGAGGGAAATAATGAGAGCAAGCAGACACTCAAAGATGTTTTTTCAGAGCGAATGATGGACTTTATCACTTATTGCTGCTGCTGGTGCAGCTTCTTTATCCCTGTGGCTTCCATACGGCATTCCCACCATTTTGCAGATGTTTCTAATTGCTTTTTTGGAAAGGTAAGTAGTAAATTGGTTTCAGGGCTAACTCAAACGTAAGTTTTTCCTGAGTAAAGAACTGCAGATGTTATATAGAATTACTTTCATACATATTTGTGCACTTTATTTCTCTTAAAGATTGAGAAGACAAGGCCAAACTCTTGTTTCTTTTCTGAGTGGTAGGGGCTGAACATTTTCAGGCCCTTCAAGAAAAACACATGATGCCATGTAAGCCTAGACTAGATACTGGCCTCACCTCGCAGCTGCACATAATGTGGCTTGAAAGGTATGTTTCCAGGCATGTGTACATGAGAGAGGGAACGAACAAGTGTACATTCTAAGCAATAAAAGCTAAGACACTACAGTGTTAACTACCAACTCACCACTAACAGGGGTTTATGCAACAGCTGGATCATTCTCACCTTTTTGTATCTTCCTGCCACTTGATAAATTTCCAGCTGAATCACTGGAAACAAGCAGAAAAAGAGAGAATGTTTCATCTTTCTTCTTGACTTAATCTTTAGGGAGGTTTCTGTCTTTTGCTAATTAGTCTCACAGGATGCTATGGTCTATGAGAAAATGTAGTAACATTTCTAATTGCATAAATGTTTTCCTGATATGTCAAGATAAAAAATAGCAGAATTCACCTCCTGGATTTTCATTCAGTGAAACTATTACGTGTTCGAAGGAAGGATGGACCCAAGCCAGGACTCCAAGCCTAAACCCTTGCCAAATGCTTCATCCCCAACAGCAGATGTACTTGGAGTCTGGACTCAGATGCCGAGCTCCCCTCTGTGTGCATGGCCATCTCAAAGGCCTGACAAACCTCACCTTGGCCACAGAGTGTCAAAGCAAAGCAACGCCAGGCAGGGTGGTCACGCTGTGTTCGGAGAACCTTTGCTGGTGGGTTCTCCTACATGGTGTTGCCTTTAGGGGTGAAGTCCTGACCACCTGGGAGTGAAAAGTGGTGACTAGGACTGATTCCAGGTTTCCTCCAGAGCTGGTACCATTAAAGCCTCAAAAATACAAACATTTTTGGGCCCACATTACCAGCGTGAGCAGCTGGAGGCAGGTCTCCTGTTTCAGGGGTATTTAACTCTGAGACAATCTCATAGCAAGATGCTGCCAGGACTCCTGAGGGCATTTGCAGGTGTTACTGCCCCTTCCTGCCCCCTGGGGCTCCCCCGACCTGTCCAGGGCCCAGGACCACTTGTCGGCCTGCTGGGGCCATCAGCCCTGGCCCCAGCGATGTCGCAGCAGGAATGGTCTCCAGCTCCCCACGGCCCTGCCTGACCCGGCCCTGGGCCCCATTGAGCCAGGTTCACCCACGGGCCCACTTCCTAGTCTGGCCTCAGCCAGTCCCCAGGGAGGTGCCTGATGTCTGGGACTGGGGCTACCAGGAAGGCAACGTGATGGATGCCAAGAGCTGCAGCTGCAGGGCACTGACGTCGGTGGGCTTCACATAAAGACACAACTCTCATGAATGACCGAGGTCTCCAAGCGAATCCTCCAAGCTATCTGGATGAGCCCGAGTATTGTGGCATAAGCCCAAATAGCCAGTGATTTTGTCTCTATTGAGTTTAGGTTGTAATGGCAGAAATGCTGGACTGGTAAGGAAAGGACTCTTCTGCCCTAGAGAGTGTCCTGAGCAACAGGGCAAGTGGTCTGGTCAGCCATTGAATCACCCTTAGTGCTCTTTGGAGGTAAAACTGTGCAGTGACAGCATGTAAACCAGAGCAGTAACAGAGAAGAGGATGGTCCTTAGGCAGAAAGGGAGGTGGAAGAGCGGGGGCTCGGATGGTGCTTAGGTAGAGGGGGGATCCCTATGCGCGAGAAGCAGATCTCTGTACGCCAAACCCATTCATCCAGCTCCCCAAGAGCTTTTGAAAAGCTGCAGGCACAGAAGCACTTAAATTACTTCCACCTCTTCAGACTATTTCTAGACTAATTTCTAAGATTATATATTAGCAATCACTTATTTTAGCAAGCTGTACTACTCTGGTAAAATAGTTTCAGCTGTGGAGCTTCTGAAATAAGTCAAACAACTGAAACAACATGTGGAATGAAGCACTACTCAAATTAAAAAAAAAAAAAAACAAACACAAAAACACAAACAAAAGAAAACCTGTTGAAAACCATGAGAAGAGGAAACATTTTCTCTCCTTATTGCCTTGAAGCACAAGACCAGAAGCAAGCTTTACAAATATTTAATACAGCTTATAAATAAATTACACAGGCAAAAACTAAACACCAGACCTGAGCAGGGGTGATTTCACTCTGAAAAAAACCTGTACTTTGCTGTACCAGACACCTTTTTCTGAGAGAAATAAAAAGTCTGTCTTTCATATCTTGTTTTCTATCAACTTCGTAACAGAGTTATCAAGGCTTCACAGGAAAGATGAAATTGATAGAAATATTTCTGTCTAGTCATCCTGTCCAAAGCCCCAAGGAAAAAAATTAAGAAGCTGTCAGAGAAAACAACTGATCTACGACAATGGCATTATTACTTAGGGAAAAGCACTTGTCCTTGAGACAAAGGACAAGTGCATGAAATGAAATGCTGTTACTTAGTGTATCGTACTGGAATGGCAAGACCCTTGCTAAGTACAGATAGCACCATAAATCTCAAATAAAGCTTCAGCTTCATTTTCATTTTCTTGTCTTATTTCCCCCTTCAGATTAGTTAACTTTTACTTAAGAATCAAAGGCGTTCCTCCTAATCACTTTTTCCCATAGGTTTAAAAGCTCATGTTGCCTTTTACAATTGTTCAGAGTGTGTCTCTCCTCTTCTCAGAGGCAAGGCAACACTGCCATCATGACCACAGGAAAGTTTATAATCATATGTGGGGTTTGCAGATCACAGCAATAATCATATTTACCAAAGACATGTTTGCACGAGTTTTTGTATGGGACTGTGATGTCTACAGCAACCAGAAAGAGGAGTTAATATCTGCATAAGCATGTTCGAAACAGTGTATATGCAGTGGAGACTGATAGCCTCAAAATATTCATAGCAATATTCACATTCAAACAGGGGTTTTTTTTCTCAGTATTACAATACCACGACTGTATGTTCAGTAGTTGGAGCCAGTTTCACACAGACCTTTTGCATTCAGTTAGGTCACCAAACCTGTGTGACCTGTTAAGCTGCAGGAACTCATTGCCTCTATTGTATTGGATGTTTATTTTCATATTTTTTATACAACTACTTTGAATTAATAACTACATATCTATGTCATCAAATCTGGCTGCTGATCTAGGTCTGGGTGGGAACTTACACACAGTAGTGGGGGTGGTGCGGAAAAACAGCAACAACTCCAGTTAATGTGGCCTCCGCTCTTCGGAAATCACCTCCTTCCAGGCACTTGCTATATTCAAAGCTCCCAACTTTCTTCTGAAATAATGTGTGACTCCTGAAGACATTTCAGAGAGGCAATACTGGAAAAAAAAAAAAAGTGTTTCAAACAAATTATGAGAGTGCAAATGTAGAAAGTCCTTTAGTCATCGACATTCACAGGAACAGGGTGGCTGCAGTTAATAGAACATTTCCGTTAATTCTTTTTTATAGTCAGATATTAAAGTTTGAAGGTTTGAATTTCAGCTTCTGAAAGAAGGTATGGAAACTCAGTAGGTATTTAACTGCCCACGACACTGGACTTCAACATTTTGCCTAATTTTATTCTGACTGCATTTCACAGTATAACCTCTATCTACTCCAGTAGGAGAAAATATTACCCTTTTAAAAAAGTCCCATATGATGAATTAACTGCTGTTTGGCTTAACGTTAAACAGAGCTGATGGCAGTACCATTAGAGCTTTCTTTCCTTTGGATTTCAAAGTGCTTCACTGGGGAAGCTGGTATTGTTTTGTAGATGGGCAAACTGAGGTACAGAGAAGGAAGTGACCTGGCTAAATTCAGAGCTCTTGCATTTTAACTAATCCCTTTTTACAAGACTGTTTTCTTAATATTTTCCTCACTCAGAAATCTTTTACCTGTAAAGGGAGAACAGTGTTAGAAAAAAAATAATTCTAACACAAGGTAGATTACTGTGTCCTGGTTTTAGTTTTATTAAATTATTCCAGAAATATAAAAATACATGTAAATGGGGGCTAAATTTAAATGAACCACACAAATCAACTTGCACGTCACATGTCATATTATTGGTCTACAAGACTAGATTTAGCTTTCATGTAGCCTCAGGTTTCATTGCCGGTGAGTTAGATTATCTAAATAGATTTTTGCCTGCAACACTCCTGTCTGCAAATCAGCGCTAACCAGACCTGACCAAAAAATAATTCTTATCAAATTTCTCTAAGTGAAGAATTATAACTTTGATAGCCTCAGCTCTAATTCCTAGAAAAGGCTGTTACTACCAGGAAACCTGCACTCATTTAGTGTACGTTACTGAATAGGATTTGTCAAGAGGCCAAAAGCTTGGAGAGCAGCTCCTGTGGTACAAAAGCTGTGATTTGAGATAAAGCACCGGAGCTCAGCAGAGCAGGCTCCTGCACGTGGCGCTCTCCTCTCTTCCAGTGCCTTCTGCAAAGGATGCTTCAATAGGGGCAGCAGCTGTCAGGGGACAAACCTTGTGTCAGTTTCCCCGTTGGTCACAGGCAGGTTTTGAAGGCTTGATGCTTTGTCTGCTTCAGCAGGAAGGGGCAAGAGGATCTCTTTTGCCTGGCTGATGAAAAGAAAAGGAAGAGAAGATGCATCAGCAGCAAGATCAGAAAGCAGCTTGCGCGCTTTTGAAAGGCTCAATATTTTTCAGATATGTTGAATGACTGCTAACTGAAATCACAGGACGAGCATCCCCGAGAAATCAGCCTTTCCACTGCCTTTGCAGCCGTATGTGCTCGTTGTTTGACCAGCTGACGAAAGCTCAATGTTTTATTTGAAATAAGTTTCAGTGCTGCGTACTGAGGAATATCTCAGCAACAGATTACAAAAAAAACACCTTTTCAATTCACTTTTAAGGTTGCCTTGTGCCTTTCCAAGAGATTGAGGTAGGCGATACGAACTCAGGAAATTAATCAAAGTACAGACCCTGCGTCTCCAGAGCTGGCAAGAGGCACAGAGCGCTCCCTGCATTTAGGAGTGCAGTCAGTGCCTTGGCTATCACCGCACTGGCGATTGATTAGCTGAATCAGCTTGGCGGGGATATGATTGTAATCTGAAGAGACCTGGGGATTGTTTCAGGGAATGAGGCAGCGCTGCAATTACCTTGCGGTTGTGGTAGAAAAAGTCCCTGTTCTCTGGGATTTTGATGTAAGACAGTGGAAGCGCAGGTGAGATCAAGTCACTGTGGTGCAGAGATGTGCAGAGACATGCCGAGATGTGCCGAGATGTGCCAGCTGTGCGAGCACCCACAGAGCAGGGCTCTCTCCTCTGCTGAGGGAGGACAAGAGAGCGTGCTCTGGGAATAACTGTGGCTGGGCAGAAGCACAGCAATATGTAACAAAAGCATAGCAATACGTAACAGAAGCATAGCAATATGTAGAAATCTGTGAATTAGAGAGGATGTGGTGTAAAAAGAACCACAGTGCTTGAAAACATATTGGTCATTTATTTCCAGCAGAAAGCTGGAAAGCGTTCAGCTGCAGAACAAAAGTAAGTGGATTATGGTCCGGAAGACCTTTCACTTTAGCGAAGCAGGTATGGCTTGTGTCGAGGGTGTGATGCGCGCTCTTCAGAAATGGGCTGCAAACATGTGTGTTAGGGACATGCTGAGCAATGACTCGGCTACAGCAGGGGAAGGGTTTCACCGACACCTACCCTCCCTGCATTGCCCAGCCTTCGGGTCCGAGCCACTGGGGACACCTCTCTGTCAGGAGCCTGGCAGCTCAGGGCAAAGGCAGTTCTGCCTCAGTGAAGTACTTTGCGAAGAAGGTTTCAATTGCTGGGCAGCACTGAAGTCTTGTTAAAAACTCTGCTAAGTCTTTGGATAACAACCTAATAACAAAGAGAAACAGTTACTGACAAACATCCGGGTTTGAAGGTTTAGTTCACTTTTAAGAGCAGTTTCTATTTCCAGATGTGTAGCAATTGTAAAACAAACAAATACGTGGACTTCAAGGTTTTTCTTCAAGTTTAGTAAGCAAGGGATTTCTCATGATATTTTATTCTTCTTTTTCCAGTGAATGTCAGCACAAATCTGAGAGGGTAACCATGTGAAAATTAAAAGTAAAATAGCAGAGGAGAAAGAAAAATGGTGTCCAGACATTTCAGAAACTAAATAGCATGCATTAGCATAGCATGCTCTATTCTCCTTATTCATAATGGGAATATAGAAGCGTGAACTTAATTTTGATTTCTTAGGTATTCCTGAGTTTTCCAACATTTATAATGCTACACATGGCCTTTTCTTGTCATTGGTGTTCTGAAAAATCATACAGCGTTGCTGACACCGATTTGGATCTCAGGCACTGAGTTGCAGGACCCTGCCAGCTCCCTTTGGCTAATGCAGAATTTGAAAGTGGGCATCTGTGCCACCTGGGTTGCATTATTATAACATGGTTTCCATATGCGTTTATATAGTGGTTGGATACATTAAAAACAGCATTTGAAAAAACACATGGAAAGGTGTTTTGGAAACATCACAGTTTCTGACTATGGAGCTGTAAACTTCCTGAATGTTCACACATGAGGTAGTTATACCCTGGCTATACCTGGAAATGTTTGAAACCCTAAGTTCACTGGTAGAAATATTCATGAAAATGAAAGTTAATTTTACATATCCACTTGGAGTCCAATATTGGTTATTTAAATGAGTTATCCAAGAAAAGAAAAATTAAAAAAAATAAATCCGTCATGTTAATTTAGGCTCTGATTCAGACCCTCAGATAAAGGAAATTCTGTTTTTTGGAAAGTAGGTTCTCTCTTTGTTTTCTTGCAAAAAATTGTATGTGCTTTCGATAACACTCTGTTGAATACTAAAGGAGCTGAGATGACTAAACTGGTCTAAATGTCTCACTTTTACGTGGTATGTAAATTTCTCACTTTTACATACATCAGTATGAATGCCTGAAGTATTTAATCTGTGATAAGCTAATTCATATTCTGCCTTTTGAATCAAGACTAAGTTCTGGTTTAGCCTTTCTGTTTTAATCTTGATGGAATGCTGGATATTATAAATTAATTGTCTTAAAGAGAATATGCTATTTTCATGTTGAAACATAAAATTTCTCTGCATCTGTATTTTCTTGGAGAATTCCCCTCATTAAAATTTTGGATTTTCATTTGAACATTCACATTTTCATTTGTAAGAATGCAAACTTTTTGCATATGAACATTTTTAAAACTTGTCAAATAATAATACTTTTAAGCCAATACCAGATGAATAGATATCTCTCAAAGTCACCTCTATCCTATTTTCAGTCAAAGTCAGTCATAAAATCTTCCTACTAAATATACATGGGAGGTAATTTGTGCCTTCATACCGTTCAATAGTAGAAACAAAGTATGCAGGTTTGTTTCCTGTAGCTTGAAAGTAATAGTGCAATTCAAAATCAGAATTACAAGAGCAGAAATAACGACCTTGTTTTCTAGTCACGGTTGACTAAGTTTTTGAGAGACATTGGTCTTCTCAGGAAACTAAAATTTGGTTCCTGTTACAAGCAATAACACTAAGAATTTATTTCACTTTAACACTTTGAAAATAGAGGCTTTTTGTATTTTATTCAGCATCTACTCAGGAAGAATAGCATACGGCTGCATTAAATAGTCACATAAAATGCACTCAAAGCCATCTTGCAAACTGACATATTTGTCTTATGATTTGCTTTTTAGGTAGTCAATTTATTCTTTCTGTAATAGCCAGGAATCTGGCAGAATAAAAAAAAGGAAGCATTTGCACTCAAACTGTTGGCTGCGTTGGAAAACAACTGCTTTAATTATCTGTTTATCTAGCCTCCCTGGCCTCCTATCTCACCCAGGCAATCTCCAAGGAAATGACTGAAAATGAGAAGGAAGTTAGAAAACACTGAACTCAAAGCCCTGGGGTCAGGGCCTGGCTTAAATCACTACAAGAGGCTCTGAACCAGCGTTTGCTCTGACCCCTCGGCCAGGGCTATTGTCACTGCCTTTGTTGAAACTAATTGGAAACAGAGATACAGACTGCAAAACTTTGTCTGCAATGCTCCTCAGAAGAACAGAAGAGGGTGCTATCAAAAGCCTGCCTTATTTTTTCAATGTTTTCACAGAGAGCACCTGCTAAAATGGTGAAGCTTTCTGTTTGTCTTTGTCTAATGATGCATTTCAACCAGCTTTGTCAGATGAAAGGACAAAGTTTGAGCAACCGCCTCTCTAAAGAGCATGGCTGTTATTTTTATCCCCAGCCAGGTCTGGTATGGCCTAACTGGTCAGTCCTTTCCCAGACGGAAGGACCTTTCTCTCACCCAAATAAGGCAAAGAAACCAAAGGCACAATTTGCAATTTCACTAGTCTTGGTTCATGCCACTTTGCAACACACAGGGAGGATAAATGGAATGAAATCACACTTTGGTGAAATCAGAAGTTACACTGATCCCAGATATTTTCTCTAATAACCCCTGAATTTATGATAAGAAAGTATCATGATCCGAATAAAACTGTAATGCCACCTGTGGTGTCCAGACTATACTGTGGGATTTTATACTTATAGTCAGTGATGTTGGAAACTTGTAGACAGCAATCACTGTTTTTTCCAAAGTGTATTACTTTTTAAAAGGCGGGTATTATAGTATTTAGTTTTTGGTGTTTTTTTGTTGGCAAAATATTAATATAAAGAGTGGAAAGCAAACATGCGGAGACTGTTAGATAGCATTTTGGAATTTTTTCTCTTCTGGCACAAAAATTACTTTTAGGGTGCATATAATTTAATTTTATTGTGAATATCTGTTTGGAAATGAGAAAAGAAATACTCCTGGTATTTCATCTTCTTTTTTCCTGATTGCAGTTAGAATCAGTGGATTTCACATAATCATTATCATGTGATATCTAGGAAAGGTTGAAAAAGATGAAGAGAGGAGGGAGAATGAATAAATGATAAACATTTCCCTGCAACTATCATTTATTCTCTCCAGGGAACCAAGGCCAGATATGCCCCAGAGAAGTCATGATGGCATAAATGAAGCTTATTTGGGAGTTAATTATGTTAGGAAGGGCAGATTTTCATAAAGTAGTCATGAGTGGAAGAAAAAATTTCACATAAATGAACTAGTTCCAAATACTTGGTGTCCTAAGCTGTATCCTGTACAACTAAGCAGCAGGTGACATTCAGAAAGAAAGAGTGATGAATGACACTAAACAACTGTGAATTTCCAAGGAAAACTGAACTTTTTTTTTTACATAGTATTTCCAGTTTTTGTTTCTTTAACAAAGCAGAGAGGAAAAAATATAATTCTTTACAGAGGAAGAATGGGCTATAGTTTAAAACTGTCACTCAAGGTCACTGTTGTAATATAATGCAGACAGATGAATGAGGAAAAGATGTCAAATATTTCCCAAGCACCCATTCTTCTTATTTTGGAGAGGAGGGGAAAATGCATTTACACATCATCAGGCATGCCTTGTGGGTAGTCTGGAAAATATATGTGTATGGAGTGTGTGCATGCTGCTTAAGACATCCTGCTCTAACTCAACCTAATAGAAGTTTTGGGAGTGTTTAGCTATTCATTAATTTAAAAGGATGAACAATATTTTCTTATGATCTGAATTAAAGAGGTGCGCGGGAAAGTGAGGATTCCATGCAGTGACAGGAGCACATTGAGAACCGAACAGAAGCAGGATTAAACTAACCAGTATGTAGGCAGGTATACAGCCAGGAATTTTGGATGCAGCACCAGCTTACGATCAAATATAAGATTCCTCACAACAAATCATTTATATAGTAGCTGACTAAAAGTAAAGCAAGCCCTGAACATACTCAGCATAGCCAATGCTTACCCTGGTTCTGAAGGCACGCATTGAAACAACGATCCTGTGGACAAATTTGTTTAAGCTTGAGTTTCGCCCATGCTGAGACTTCAGTGTCTCAGTGCCCTGACTAACTCTGCTGTGGCTTGTTTAGACTTGTTCATGGCAGAAAGTTCAAGGTCCTGAACCTTGTGCAAGATCCTAAAAGAAGTAGATAAGGTTACATGCAGTGCTGTTACATGTAACCTAAGCTGTCATTATCCAGCAAAGATTATCCCTTTTTCAAAGAAGGTGATATACTGAGTGCTTGTTGTTGAGATGAGTTGGGCTAAATTATTCATTTTCCTGAAACAGTGGCACAGATTTGTGGGATTTTGATTTTTCTAGGCCATTCCTCCTTAGAAGATATTGCCCACAGGCTCTGCATCAGCAAAGACCATTTTCTCTTCAACTGTATATGGTTTTTTATATACTTCTGACTCTGTCCAGCTTTATCTAATTTAAAGAAATTCCACCTTTAATTTTATGGAATGGACTTACAATATCGGAAAACCTGGAGCCCTGTGCTCTAAGCAGTACAATTCCTGGAAGCCCAGTCTCCTGTTGCCTGTTCTTTCTGGGAATACTACATATGCTCTACTGACTCACATGGTTTTAGATGGGAAAGACCTGCTGGTAGTCTTGCTTTTCCCTCCAGGGCAGAGGTGTTTCTGTGCAACATGTTATCATAAAGGTCGAAGGGAATGTTAATACCAGGCAGTCTGTCTCATATTGTGACAAACTGGAGAATTTCATTCTGCATCACACATAAATTTCAAAAACTAGAGAACAGTTTTAGGGAACTTTTTGATTTAAAGATTTTGCGTGAAATTGAAACTGTCATGCATTCTAACAAAAGGGTGACAACCAGTCTAATTTGAAAAAGAAAAATAAGGCTACTACTTCCAATTAATTGCTGAATAAGAGCCTGGGGAGTAGGACTTTCCACTTTGAGCTTGAGCTCGCTGTTTGAACCATTTTTGTATTCTACAGATTCTGTGTGTGATGCACCAGGAGGATCATGGAAAGAAGATGCCATTCAAACATTGCCTTTCCCAATATATTAAAGGATGTTTTCTGCAGGGAGCACCATCACTCTCCTGCAGGCTCTCCAGGAGCACCCAGGAGCTGCAGCAGGCACCACCTGGAATCTCCAGCACGCGAGAGCGACGGCTATGAAGGAATCACATCTGACTGACAACAGCTTTTGCTATCAAGATCCTGCCACGCCATTAGCTCTCAGTTCATGCTCACGTTTATATCTCCTGACAGCTGTGCACAGTGCTACGTGAGCAGTTACTACAGGGGTTATATCTGCAGTTGCATAGGCTAGGGCTAATAAGATCTTGGTCTGCAGTTGCATTTATTTCTATCATCACGGACCATCCAGTAAGCGGGGAGCTGTTTAAATGTGCAGGATTCCAGTGAGGTTTAATATTGGCTGAATTCAGTTATTCTTTCTGCTTCTTCCCTTCCAATAGCACTTTGGTTTAGGTTTTGTTTTTCACTGTAAAATGATCAGTCTTTCCAATCTTGTGGAAAAAAAAACAACAAAAAAACAACAAAAAAACTATTTTAAATGCCCTGCAGAAACGAGAAAGCATTCTACCACTCTTCTCTCTGACAATATCCTGTGGCAAACATAACACAGACATTCACATTGACAAAAAAATTATTTCTAGTGTCTGAATTCATCTCAGTTCCAAGGATCCAGTATGTCAATAATAGTAACAGCAGCAACAGCAGCAACAATAACAAGAGTAGTAGTATTGTTACTTCCCCCTATATAAAGCATTTTTATATGAAGTGTTTTTTTCATTTCAGCTTGCTACAACCTGCTGACATTTCTGAAAACCTGATTTACATAGCACTGCCTTATCATGAAAATAAATGGAGATTAATTTCGTACATATGAGAGGAAAAAAAGCATTAAGGGATTAAGTAGCTTCAAATATCCATTACTGTTAAGTGACACTCACTGTTGCCTTTTTCCTGCAAGTCATAGCGAATGAAATTAGCTTCAGGCTATGTAGGTTAGGTGAAAGGATAGAGTGCCTCAGAGACTATTCTGCTGCAACCCAGCATAAGGGTTTATGGTTATTCAAGAAAATAAATTTATTTGTTATTTTTTTATCTTAGTAATGATGAAATTTGCTATTGGAACTGTCCCCTCATTGCCTTAGACATGGACATTTTGTTTATTGTTGCCAAAAGACAACTATCACTGGTAGCCTTTGTGGCTAGGTAGATTTGAAGGATACGTAAGTATACACACAGCTGTTGCATTTTGTGTAAAAAATTATTTGTATCATTATGATCCATGCAAAGCTGACAGCCAAATCCCAGTCTCATGTTTTTCTGCAATAACGAACTACAATAAATGCTTGTAGCTACCCAGCTCTCAACTAAGATCTAAAGGCAACGTCCCTCTTCTTCCCAGTTACTTATGTGTAAAAGTAAACGCAATTTGCAAAAATAAGCCTAATAACATCACATGGTTGCATCCAGTACACAGCAGTTTCCTATTATAAGTAAAAAAAGAGCTGCTCTTTTTAACATCTTGAAGCTAACTGTGAGACGTTTCATATGAATTGCTTACGGGTCAATTAGGGAACGCGAGCTGTGACAGGCTGTGAGGCACAAGAGCCCTAGGAGTTGTCTGTGAATTGTGGCCTAAAAGTTTAGAGGAGTTACTATACATGTAACAATATCATCCCCGGGCTTCATTCAGGACATGGGTTGCTTTGGCCTGGAGAAAGGACAGGAATTAGTAACTCCGCATATTAGGACCAGATTAACCAGAGATACAAGGTTATGTGGTTGGGAGAGCTCTGGCAGAGCTGTGAAGTATGGCTTTCCCTGGGCGGGCAGGGAGATCCCTGGAGATCCCTGGGTGGATCTCCTGTCTGCAGGGCGTATTCTCAGGTAGGAGAGAACAGAAATGTCTGTTACTAACAGTCAGCAGAAGGATGTGAAATTCCTAGTCTACTAGCTGGTGCAAGTATTTTCTTTTTTCTGTAATGCATGAGTCTATCAACAATCTTGAGACAGAAGTTTAAAAATTTTCCTTTAAAATTGAAAATGGCTATTAGTTGCATCTGCAGCATGGATGGGCAGGTGCAGGGCACTGAAAGCTGACAGGAGCGTCCTCTCCGGAGGGCAGAGATCTATGACTCCGCTTCCCTGTAGGACAGCTTTCTCTTCTCTCCCAGATGGACTCACCAACATGATTCCTCTCTTTGCCAGGTGCAATACACACACAGTCCACACAGAAGCAGCCTGCTGTTGGGTTTCCCAGTCTGTATTTCTCAAGGCTTTCAACCCCTAGCACTCTGTTAGATTGCTTTGCCGGTGAGATAGAGCAGTCCCATTTCACTTGTTTACAGACATTCACAGCACGTGCTGCAATGACTGCTTTCTGTGTGTGATGTTGATCACTAGTTGGACACTTAGAAAAGGACCTTCTCTATTACTCCGCGAAAAAAGTGTCCAATGGTGCAGGCCTGTGCCTATGGCAATTGAAGCATTGTTGTTATAATACCAGTCCTGCCATTGTACCTGTGCCTTATGTAAAGGCTCTGTCTATTGTCTAAAGCATTATAAATTAATCCTATATACAAAAATCAATAAAGCAGACACCCTCTTCTATGATCCACAGAGGCTTCTTAGCACATTTATTCACCTGGTAACCAGCAAGGACCGTATAACTTTCTGTGGCTCAGTCATTAACGTCAGTACCAGTGTTTATAGACTATAAAATGTTAATCAACCTTACACTAAATATTGATATGTCTATGGTCAATCATCATATTTGCCTTTTAGCCAGATATATGGAGAACATCTTCTAATAGGCAGGAAATGACAAGTTTACAGTCTATCAGGATCCAGTTATTAATCAATGGCTGAGATTAGGCTTCATAAGCTGCAGCAAGGCTACAGTTGTGATTCTTAAATTTTGATTAAGTGTATAGCTGATGGTCTACAGTAAATGAGTTTTCCTCTTTTTAGCAATTGCAAAAAATTTGTTATTCTCTTCCTAATAAAGCTGTGAAATTGCATCTCTTAAATAAAGGTCTTAATATCTTTTCATTTATCAGATATTGAATTATCTCTTGAATCTTCTACATCTGAATGTATTAAACTTTGAATAACCAATTTTACTGATGGACCCAAAAATCCATATCACTGAAGTGCTTATCATAGGATAACATTGCTCTGTCTCCATAAGAGTCTTGTATATCTGCAAAAAGCTGAAATAGCCACTGAGCAAAAGAACTGTTATATCTTGCCAGCAAATTTGATATTGCAAAGATGTTTCTATTCTCATTCTGCAGTTGAATTAGCAGAGCAGAGAGTAGTGAAGCGGAGAGAAAAAAGCATTTACTTGATAGGGTTCATAAGTGACACATTTTCTCGGTCCTCTAAATTGCCTGTCAAATTAAAGAGCAAATCTGAAAACTTCTGTAATTATCTAAACTATTAACTCTAACAAAGATTTACATGTCTTTCCTACTGTGCTAAAGAAGGGCAGTTTCAAATCATTAAGCTTAAAACCTTCTGAGAGATGCAGTTAACAGTGTCCCAGAGCAAGAGAGCTAGTTACAAACCACTTGAATAACAATTTCAAGCAGAAGCCTAAGGTTGACTTTTTAACTATTCCACTGTGTAGAGGCTGAACTATTCTGGTCCGACCCTTTAAAACCCACTCCCTCCCCCCATCATCAGATTAAATTAATGATTTATCAAAGCCAAAATCTCTCTTGGTGCAGATTTGATACTGATTTTTTCCATGACATAAATGTAAGTGTTATACTTAATGTACATTAAAATATTGATTACTCAAACACCCAAGTATTAGATATGGAATTAATAATGACTAAAAGTTTGCAGATATCAGAAGCTGACAGTCATTGTCCCTTTTTCCTTTCAGTGAGCATGGACTAAATACTCTTAAAATAATTTTTAAAATGTCATCCTCTTCCTATAGCTAGAATATAAATACATTTTATTATTTCCATATCTTTGGTGTGGTTACGTCTGAAATTGTAGAACACAACATCGTTTCTGCAGTGAAGTTTATTGGTAACACAAGGCTGGGATTTTGTGTAACTTTCAAATCTTTTCAGACTTGGTTTCTTCTGCCTTTCCTTTTTTTTATTCTTTTTTTCTTTTTTTGATGTTTAAGTAAATTATTTGCTTGATGCAACAGAATCAGAACCTGACAGATTTTTAGGAATGCTTGAAAAGACAGAAAACAGTTTCTGGTCAGTAAGAGCAAGTATTTATATTAGAAAAATTGGTCTATTCAACCTGGAAACTGAAATTTATAGTGTATATGATACCTCAATAAAATGAGAACTTGGAGAAGCAGCATTCATAATTTTCAGTATCAGTAAGGTAAATGTGAAGAAAATTATTAGTAGCCCAATTAAAATACTATAAAAAGAATTCTTGTAAATTATGCAATCAGATTCAATATAAACTTTTTATTATTCTATTAAAAACAAAGATTATAACAACCTCCTTGCTAGTTTAAGACTGGATTGTAAAATGTGGCATTATTAATCTACATATATGAACCACAGTTTTGCAAATAGGGTCGTTTCATTAATGGGATGTCAAGAGAAACAGATATTTTCACTAAAGCAACACTGCAGTAGACTGTCTGTGTCAAGACATAGATGTGAATTTTGAATTAGAATTTAATTAGCTTTTTTTCTAATGCCAAAAATAACAAATATGCCTGATTAAAATTAATGATGATATATTAAGTGAAGGTTACCTAATTGCAACTTCAGTTTAAACAATGCCTGAATTGCCTAATCAAAAATTTTATGCCTCTTGCCTAAATGGCAATTGCTTATGAATTGCTGCTTTGCCACTCTGATTACCCTTCTTAAAGTTCAATAAATTACCGAAGCTCAGAATGCATCAAGTGCACAGCATACGTAGCTGAGGCTTCCTTTGCTATTGAAGCACACAAGGAATTGTTTTTCCTATGAAGAAATGGAAGTGTTTTGCAAACAATGACATCTCCATGGTTATCCAAGTAATGCTACCTTTGTTCTCACTAATGTAAATATACACATCGTGTTGTTTCAAAGCATGCTCATGGCATTTTGAGGTCACTAAAAGATCCAAAACAAAAATAATGGGCAGAAGAATATAGCATAGTAGGATAAATACGTAGTTAAACAGTAATCACAGTGCACTGCATAGTAAAGACCATTGGAAAACAAATCTCCAAACTGATGTAAATTGGTTTTGGGTCAATCAAAATGATTTATTTCCATTTCAATTCAAATACTTTTTAAATGAATTGTAAATAAGAAGTAATTCTTCAAATTTTTTCCAAATGAAATTATTGTCAACATTTCACCAAAAAAGTCAGGTTTTCAAGAAGGTATACTCCATCAAAAAGATTGCTTTGTCAAGTGTTTTCTCTCTACTGTCTATTGTTTGATTTCCAGGTCCTGACTTGGATGTCCAATCTTATTTACCAGAACACTTAGATTTGTCCTGTACTAATACTTACATTTGAATGAAAATGGTTCACTGTATAGGACAGACTCATATTAACACATACATATCTTGTTTATGTAAGAGCAAGAGTCTAAGGTAAGAATCTCCACTTTCACATACACAAACTTCTGGAGTTCAGAAAAAAATTTATGTATTTTTGAATTCGGGACTTTTTAGTTTCATGCAGAAACAGAAATACCAAGGTAGTATGTGAGTTATTCCTTGATATTTTGCCCTTGTGAAACCTAAAGTTTTGCTCACAAAAGTACAATCTGAAACTAGCTGTATGTCATGGCTGTGGCCACCTCAACAGCTTTGGTGAGCTCTTCGGAGTGATTTCCCAGTCAACTCATCCACTAGTGTGGGAAAACGTCCATTGTGAAATAGGTTTTGCAATCCTCCACAAGCAGGACGAAAATCAGTATTACCTGTTAGGTGGTGCTGTGATCACCAGCCACAGTGGTGCAATTGGTCAACAAAGAGAAATCCGTAGTGGAATCACTCTGCCGCAAGTGCAGGGCTCCATGTTCAAACTTGAAGGAAAGAAGTGGAGAGAAGCTGCTCTAGTGTCCAGCCTGCAATGTCCAAGGGTAACTGGGTCACAGTGTGTGATGCTTGGGGTCTTTATTCAGATCATGTACCACCGTACCATTGAATTTGGAATCATGGCTAACGTTTAAATAATACATACCTAGAAATACGGCTGCTCTGGCTTCTAAAACAGTAATTTAATTTTGCAGCTTCTCTCTGGATGTTTGTTGACAGGTTGAATCCTGTAATTCTTTGAGGTCCTCTGAGAGCGTAGAGAATGTAGGAAACAATTCAGATAGGAAAACAAAAGGAAAGAGAAAAAGAAGTAAAATAGAGATCAAATCAGATCTCTGAGGAATATAGTAATGAAGAAAAATTATAAGATTTAGAGGCTAATACGCACCATTCTTTACCAAAGGGCAATGACATATATTCCTTTTTAGAATTCTTCGAGGTTTTAAAAACACTGTACCGTGGTATACTAGAAATCAAATGCCTTTCCAAGGATTTAATTGGGTGCCTTGTTTTCCTAACAATAGGATCCAGCTAAAAAAAGTGCATACTCAGTGGCACCCTATCAAAGCATCCTCCCCATTCTCTTCTTCATCATTTGTGCCTATGACACGGTGTCTAGAGGTATGTGTGTTTTTAAAAGTTTACTGGTATGATGTTGCCCTTGCCAGTAGCTGTAGTTAAAGTTTGATTGACAAGGAAGGATATGTATGTCAATAGACGAAGCTCTGCAGATCCAAAGCACAGTAGTAGATTCTTCTGTCAGCTTTACTGGACTTAACTCAGCATACATAATATGGCTTTCTAGTAAATCTCTTTAGTTTTCCAGTGAGGTTTACATAATCTGTCTGTATAACATATAATACTTTTTTTTTTAATGAATGATGTCATGCATATGTATTAATGTAACCTGGAATGACCTGCTCCATGTGAATAAATATCTTACCTTCTAAATGTTATTTCTGACCGATTTTATATCTTAGAAAACACTGCACAAGTACTAATGTAATTTGAAATACACATTTTTAATGAATGTTAGTATCTGTCATGCTATTATCATAACAGATAACTCCATGCATAAATGTCCAGACCCCAGAGCTGGGGCTGAAGTACTCTTTTTGAAAAGTGAACTCTGTGAATCTCACAAGTACAAACTCATGGATATATGTTCCTACATTACCTAGCCACGTTCAAAGTGCTTTCCTGACTGCCACAAGACTACCAGGAAAAGGAAGTAGGCCTGAAGATGTTACTCACATTTTGGTACAGTTCAACATGAATCTAGTTCATGCTGACCTGAAGATGTAGGACATATATCTTAAAATCCCAATGAAGAAGCAGAGGAAGATCAGATCCCTTTGATTTTTCTTCATGAAGTTTTAAGCACCAATATAAATAAACGTCCCTCAAGATCAACTTCTTAAAGACAACTATATGAGACTTTTCTGACTGCATGTGTACTTTGTCTTAGGATTTTAAAATCTGTTTGATTAGGCCATTCACTTAGCTGTACTCTGCTACAAAAAAGCAGCTGCTAGCACTTCACGGAGACCTAAGCTTTCCCTAGGATTAGTTATTTTGGCGTAAGGTCCTTCAACATGAAAGGGTCTTGACTAAGTTCAATAATTATGTGTGTCCTCAGAACAATTGGTGGACATTATTGGTAGTCAGTATTTCTAAAAACTATTCTTCTTAAAACTTGTGCTTTATAGTATCCCAAAGGAATCCACTTGGAGAACATATACCACTTATAATGATAACATAGTTGAATGCAAATAAAAATATGCAAGGGTGCACATTTGGTATAAGTAGCAAATTAAGTTAGAGATTGAGTTTAGAGAAGGAGGCTGATAGATGTAAAGAGGTAGAGATGATGAAGATTGCTCGTGTGAAGGTATTAATTTGCCTGTTAATACGTGACATGAAAGACGATGAGGATGAGCTGATGTCTGTCAATACAGACTACAAAAATGTGCATGCAGAGGCTGTGGAAATTTAAGCTTAAAAATCCTACAGCTACATTTAATTTTGCCAGATTAGAATTTGCTCCCCGGCTTGAAACTTGGAAAATAGCATAAAATTATAACAAGCTTTTTTGAACTGTCACGTCGCACACATCTGAAATGGGTCAAGATAGCACTTTAATGCTGCTGTCTGAATATTAGTCACATTGTCTGAATCCCAGGCCCTGGTCTGCTCTCTGGAAAAAGCTGATCTTCTATGCAATTTAGAGGCAATACGCACTACATTCTCAAACTATCTGAATGGTTTTCCAAGGGTGGCCAGACTTCCAAGTGAACTTGGTCAAGAACATGCAACCCTTGCATGATCTTTTACATTTCTTAGTGAAACTAAAGATACTCCGTGACTTTATGAGTTTTGCTTGGAGATTTTAAGTGGGCTGAAAAAGAAAGAAGGTTAAAGCATCAACCCACAGTGAGTAGAAGCAAAATAGACTTACCAATGAGAGTACTGCATGATCAGATTTGGGTTTCTTCATTATTTTTTTTCTTGCTCTCTCCAAGATGAACATTTTATTCTCCATGGTTTAACCTGTACATGTGCTAATTAGCCTGAAAGAGTGAGAGAGCACACACTTAATTAGTGTTTGCTGCAGCTCTTTTTTCATTTGGTGGTTTCATGGGTATTATTCAGAAATACGAGGTCAGCCAACAGACTTGACAATGCCAAAAAACCCAACTTACCGCTGCTGGACATCTGTCTGTCTCTGCTGGTGACAACCTCACTCTAACCTTTCTCAGCACCTTATAGAATATGGGCTACATTTCTGTCAGTGCCAGCCTTTGTCACTGCTTCTGCTCACAGGGGTTGTCCTCCATACAAGACAGAGGATGACAGCCTACTTATCCTTGTTTTACCCCATGTACATTTGCATGTGAAACCTGGATTCTGGCACATACAGCATTCATATGACCACATATTCCATCTTTATATACTTACATACAATTATATAAAGGAGTAGCAAAAGACAATTAAAACTATGTATGTAAAGAGATCCAAAGCAGAAGTATGAGCCTGGCTGCAAAATCATCTCCCCCCTAAAATGCCTGTCTTGCAAGAGTCAGGACTAAAGATGTTTCTCCTTAAATGTTTACCACAAAGGTAGCAATAGTTTCATAGTTATGTGGGCGATTTTCTTATTTTTCTTTGGTTTGTTCTGTTCTGATTTCATTTACCATAGAAGCTCTCAATAAGAAAAAAAAAAAAAGGCATGTTAAGTTTAATTCAATTGGTGGTTTAGTTAGGACAGCCTTACATAATCCAGGAGAGTCTTATGGATCCAAGGCGCGGTTGCTTTTTTTAAAGTATAATCTGTGAATAGAGTGCACAGCTTTTCTTATAACACTTTCATCCCTTTTCCAGGTGTATCTGGCTTTTTAAAAACATAGATGCAACTACTGATGCTATCAAGAGGAGGTAATACCAGCAGCAGGACTATGGAGCATGGGACGGAGGGCATCACAACTCTGCTTTAGGAGTTATTTTGGAAATACTGCAGGAGGAAAAGTGACTGACTGAAGATACGACTTTTGGCTGAAGATCAGAAGCTATACACCGTACAAAAGAGTCCCTCGAGACTGTAACTGTACTGCCTTTCATATTCAAGTTAACTCATACATTGCATATTACATTATGCCAGGTTGAAGGCCTCCTAAGACACCTGTGTGGAAGTTACCCTTTAACACCATTTTTAGGGTTCTGCCTTTGTCCCATGATTAAAGCAGTAATAGTTCCCCTGTTACTGAACTAGAAACTCATTGTGGGAATTTTTTGCTAGTCAGGCCTATAAGACTGCAACCTCTTTAGGGTATTCTTTTCAGATAAAAGTAATTTGTAAAGACCATGCTCTGCTTATGAATGACTACTTACAATTACAGAAAAACTTCAGTATTAGACATCTTGGTTGTTTGAAAAACTACTAGGTTTCCACCATTTCTCTGTATCATTTAGAAGTTCCCATGATGTGCTACAAGGCAGAATTTTCTGAAGTAAAAGGCCAATTAGAATAGCAGTACCCTCTGATGTTAAAAATGAAAATCAATAATTTACATAAGCACCTTCTGGGAAACGCTGTGTTTGTGTATTGTTTCCCCTATGTTTGCAGCCTCTTTGCTTTCCAGGTTAGCTGATATTATATACTTGATTAGTTTGCTTGCTTGCTTTTGTGCAAGATAAGAAATAATAAATTGTAAACAATAAAACAAGTAGAAAACATACAACAGACAATAGCAATTTGCAGCACTCTTCATACTCTACTAACAGGAAGAGTTATACTTTGGAAATAATAGAGATTTGCTTTTCGTGCCAGACACAGTCATAGACCCAGGCACCACAGAGACTTCCCTGCTTGTTCTCAGAGTTCAGATGGTCCCGCAGAGAAACAAGTATCCATCTATTCATAGCACGTTCATAGTAATTCAAACCTTTTAGACTGTCAGTCTTTGTTAATGTTACACTATAGTTTATTTTACAGTGTCTCATCACTCAGCTGCTAATGGGTCCCCCAGAAGAGGCAGAGCACATGCACATACTCTCAGCCCTTCAAGGAGGTACGGCAGAGCTGCAGGATAAAGACGGGAGAACCTCCTGGAAGCAGTACTCCAGGCGGATGGCAGGGCGGCTGCACCAATGCACACTTCACTAGATCACACTGCCCCCCAGTGCTTTCAGTGGTATTAAAATATCTTCCCATTTTTAGCACCAAGGTGAAAATTACTTACTCAATAGCCAATCAGAGGATGATATTGTTTGCTTACCTGGATCTATATTAGCCTTTAGTAAAGCAAAGTTTTGCAAGCTGTAAGAAAAGCACATTCATGCAGCAAACAGCCAGCAAAACTTAAGCTATGTTGTATGCACCTTACCACATATTTTCTGCAGCCCTCCACTCATACTTGCTACTTTGTTCAGAAAGTCCCTGGAGATCTAGGTTAGAGGGAGAGAGAGGAAAATGAGGAAATGAGATTAGGAGTGGGAAAATGGCAACATAAATTTTGTTTCCTTTTCCTAGTGGGAGAAGTGAAGAATTTGGGACAGATCCCACTCCTATCAAGGCCGATGACAAAATGTCCATTGACTTTAATGAGAACATGGTTGATTTGCTTTGATTGTATTGTTTCTTATTTTCTAACTTCATCTCGTGGCTGGCTAGAAAGTTTGGTTTTAGTTTCAAGCGTTGATAATAGCTATTCACACTATTAATTTACTACAATGAAATCCCTTTCAATCTAACATTCTTATAAGATTCAGGCTGACTCAGAATGATTGCATGTAACCTGAAAGCAAAATCCATTCTCAGGGATCAAAACGTAGTTCATTACTACAGCATATTCCTTCTATTTTCAAACTGCTTAATGAAGAAAAAAAGGATTTGAAAGAGACAACTATAGCAAAGGATTTATAGGAAAACTATAGCAGCTGCTACCTTACACTTGCCATTGGCTCCAGGAACAGTTGCAGGACTAATGGTAATGGGTTTCTGCTTAATCCAAATTCAAAGGGGTGAACACTATGATGAACTAGATCAGGTCACCAAAAAATCAAAGAGAAATCAGCCTAATTGTGCAGAAAAAGCAAACTAAGCTAACAAACTTATCCTGGTTGATGGGTGGAAGCCAGAATTTTTTCTGACAGTCAGGTAAATCAAGAAAAAGATCACTAATTTCAGTGTTAAAGTTAATGTAAAAGCAGACTTTTACACTGTCCTTTAGATACTTTTCTTAGATAGAGGTAGTTAGATGGATAGGCATAGAGAGAGAGAGAGGGATAGGACAGCTAAAAAGATAGAGAGATGGAAAATACTTTCACATGGCTGTTGGGAATCAGCTATGGGAAGTTAAAGGATCTTAGATAAGTTCAGTTTTGAAAGATCTGCTTGATTTCATAAGCCCTCAGTACCACTTCTTACTCTAGTTTGTTTGCTTTTTACTAATGACATAAACAAGACTTATAGCTTGTCTATACTTTGTAGACTCAACTTTGAAAGGAATTGGCTTTATGTGAGTCTACTCTTACTGTTAGTCCATATATTTCTGCCTATTGGTCTGTTATGAACTTGTCATCCTTAAAGCCAGTGATCAATTTCAACCAAATTCAACAGTCTCTTCTGAGTATATGTGGATGCATAGACACAAAAATGCTTTGCCTTTACTTCACACTTAGTGAACATCAGAGTCTGTTGTGTGCCTCAGGGCATGAACCCCTGGGACGCTAGGCTTCTGTTGTTTCACGTCTTGTGAAGCTACTTCTGCAGTGTTATGCGGTAACATCGAGCTTGAAATGAAAAATGTGATCCCAAGTCTTGCCAAGATGGCACAACATAAGCTAATGTACAGTTCCATTTTCTTTCATCATTTACTCCTTATGTCTAAACTACTGGCGAGAGCTGAAGAAAAGAGCTCTCGCAGTGTCAAGTAGTGGAAGCCCCTTCATACTGCAAAGGAAATATCAGAGCTTCTGGCAAGCACTTCTGGTTTTGCAACACAGGTTTTATTTATGCTCACTGGAATGAGTGAGTGGTAAGAAATATCAGTAGACAGATCGTCCTTTTTGGTAAATTTTTTACATTCAGGGGGTCAAATTTTCAACAGGATTTTCACTTGTTCATCTTGCATTTAGTCTATCCATGTGGACAGTAGATCTGGAGGATGCAATAGAAGCATGTCTGAGCAGCAAGTTTACTTAAAGATTTGCATTATGAAAACATGAACTTCTTGGACATATGGGGAAATTCAGACACACAGCTGGGCTCTTCTTTTGCTTATTCTGCCTTTCTACTGGAATCTCTGGCCTCAATGTATTTCCTTTTCACTTGTACTGGAGAGATTGAGCAAGAACTCTGGCAGCACGGCTTCTGGCTTCATCTCACAATTAAGGTTTCTTTTGGAAGAAAATCGAAGAACTGTCACCAGTGTCATGGGAGAATATTTGTGTACAGGGACAGCACAGGTCTGTAAGTACTTCTGTTTCTCATTTTGAGCTACATCATTGTTTGTTTTCTTAAATAGGATCTTAGTTTTTCAAAAGGAGTGAAGAAAATCCCACTGAGAGAAAACTTTTAACACTTGTTCTCCTGGAGCAGCTATAGCTTAAGGTGAGTGGCTACTAGTCATTGGTATCAAATGTGTCCACTCTCTTGTGAAGAAAAAAACAAGCTGGGTTCTGAAATACAGAAATGGAAGGAGCAGGAAAATGAATCTTGTGCTTGATGAAGACAAGAAATGCTGGCAACTCTGAACGAGTCACAAGGAGAAGGGAGAGAAGGGAACAAACACAAATAAGATTGACATTGAAAAGAAAGAGGGAAATTACCCTATCTGTCAAATAAAAATCAATAAAATAATATGAATAAAAAGAAGCAGAAGTAATTCTTTAAATGTAATAAGGAACTAGTAAATGAGCAATGAAAGTAATCTACAAAGAACCAGTGGTGTCTTCTATACTTATCTGATGCCTAAAAGCTTTCCAGAAAAGTATTCAACATTCTTTTGTGAAAGCATCTAGCAATTCTTCTAAAAACTAGCTGTCAGAGAGGAAAATTTCTTTACAGGTTATAGTATTATTTGTGAGAGGAGTCTCACAAAAGCCTTGGAATTTCCATTACTCAAAATGAAATATATAGAACATTTTGTTTAATTCTTGTGTGCAGCAAAAAGGAGAGGGTTGGGAACAAGAAGGTGAAAGTGCCTGTGTTAATAGCATAGCATCTGACTTATTTCTACTGTTTCTTTAAATCATAATATTTGGTTTAAACTTCTTTTCATCAGTGACATCCAATTAAAACCTCACAATAACACATCAATTTTAAACATGTGTAAACTGACACCTCAAAGGTTAAATTTTGCCACTTGTACTCATGTTGAGAATTCTACAATCCACAGATGATTTTACTGGACCTACTAAACCACTACGAGGCGTGAAATATAATGCTGTAAAAATAACACTGACAAAACTTTTATTTAAGTGTCTCGGCAAAGATATATTACCGGCAAAAGTAACCCAGACCCTTAATTCCCATTTCCTCACCACAAACACTAGACAATGTGCCCTACATTGAACTCAACATTGGTAATACTTCTTCTAAATTCATCTCGTCTGATAAATAAATCACTGGTCCTTTGCGGAACTGTCAAAGAAAATTCCAAAGCTTTGCATCTTAGCCTGGTCATTGCATTTTCTATTTTTTTTTAAATAAATCATACTTAAACAAATAGGGATGTCTCCTACTAAGAGCTTCTTGAGCTTTTAGTTGCAAACAATTTTTGCCTCCTCTCAGAAGTCTTCCCACGACATACATTTCATTCCACTTCCCTTCTACTCCAGTGGGTGCAGAATGCTCAGAAGAAATTGTATTCACTCAATTATCACATAGTGTGACTACATGAAAAATCCTATTACCATCAAAGGATATTAGATTGCAGCAGGGCAGTTGCAGAAAAAAATATTGAGTCTCTGAAAAGACAGGGAGTTCATAAAGGTAGGAGACCCAATCCTTTTATCTAATTCCATATAAGTTTCTTGTACTTCGTGTTCTCTCTGAAACCCATGTAGCACTTTTTTTTTTTCTTAAGAAGACTCAAGGAAACTGTAGTGAAAGGAGAGAGCTATCACTCAGACTCATGCTAACTAGCTAAGCTTTGACTTACTTCTGTAGAAATAAATAAGGTGCCCCTTCAAATGAAACCAGATGCTGACGGGTAATTTTATTTATTGCCTATGGAGAACAAATGACAGACGTTAACCTGCTGGTGAATGTTTGTCACTGTGAATATCTGTCATAAATTCTCACAGGATCATAGAATTATAGAACAGTTTGGGTCAGAAGGGACTCAAAGATCTTCTAGTTCCAACTCCCCTACCGTGGGCAGGGACACCTTCCAAGAGAAGGTTGTTCAAAGCCCCATCCAACCTGGCCTTGAACACCCCCAGGGATGGGGCATCCACAGCTTCTCTGGGCAACATGTCTAACCATCCTCACAGTAAAGAATTTCTTCCTAATATCTAATCTAAATCCACCCTCTTTCATTTTAAAACCATTACCCTCGTCCTATCACTACACTCCCTGATGAAGAATCCCTCCTGACCTTTCCTGTAGCCCCAACCCGCCCCCCCCCTCAGCCTTAAGTACTGGAAGGCTGCTATAAGGTCTCTCCAGAGCCTTCTCTTCTCCAGGCTTCAAAAAACCCATCTCTCTCAGTCTGTCTTCATAGGAGAGCTGCNTCTTGTGTTGAGCTTCTCATCCGCCAACAACCCCAAGTCCTTCTCCTCAGGGCTGCTCTCAAGCCATTGTCCACCCAGTCTGCTTGGGATTGCCCTGACCCAGGTGCAGGACCTTGCACCTGGCCTTGTTGAACTTCATGAGGTTTGCACAGGCCCACCTCTCAAGTCTGTCAAGGTCCCTCTGGATAGTATCCTTTCCATCCAGTGTGTTGACTGCACCACATAGCTTGGTGTCATTGGCAAACTTGCTGAGGGTGCACTCAGTCCCACTCTCCATGTCACCAACAAAGATGTTAAATAGCACCAGTCCCAACACTGACCCCTGAGGAAGGCCACTTGCCACTGTCACTCTCCACTTGGATATCAAGCCATTGACCACAACTCTTTGAATGCGACCATCCAGCCAATTCCTTATCCACTGAGTGGTCCATCCATCAGATCCATGTCTCTCCAATTTAGAGACAAGGATGTTGTGCAGGACAGTGTCAAATGCTTTGCACAAGTCCAGGAAGATGATGTCTTCTATTTAGGTCCACAAGATATAGGAGATGTTATTAGTGATAGAACAAACATACTTAGCTTGAACTGTCATAGGTGCCGCTTTTTAACTGCAGGGAGCTTTTCAGTGCAGGCAGCAGATGAGAGAGGTCCTTCCAGAATTCAAGCAGCTGTGGGACCAAGCTGCTTGGGATGGGATGGGGATGAGACACAGTCTGTACTACACCTGCAGGACTATGTTGTGCTGACTTACAGCTTTCCCAGCCTGAAACTCGTATCAACTTATACAAGTGTACTCCAATTCAGTCCTTACCATGATAGGAACCTTTTTGTAAGCCTTGGTAGAAATAAATTGAAAACATTTCAAAATCTTCTGGAATGGCAAATTACTTAAGATCATTCTCTTTGTTCCCTAGACCTTAGGTCTTTTTAGCTCTTCAGCCTTGAATCTCCTCTTTTCAGAAGATTCAGAGCACAACTTCATCTTAGTAGAAAGAATTTCTTCACAGACTCCAGTGTAGGCTGCAATACTTAACTGAAAACAGCAGTAGAAAGTAAGGCAGCTAGATGTTGTTGTGCTCCATGACCATGCTTCTTGCCTGGTCTGTTCCACTGTGAAAATATTCTTAGCTTTTCTACATAAAGGGCTTAATACTAAAATAGATCATAATAGCCTCTGATTTTATGTATGCTTTCTTGTCAGAAAAGACATGAAAATGATAACCAATGGGCTATTCTGGCCTCATGAAAATCCTGTCTGTTACTTTACAAAGAAAATACCCTAAGCGTGGATAAAGATACATTCCAGAATCTCAGAGTCACCAGATAAATCAGGCTGAGAAGGACGTCAAGAGGTCTGCAGTCCAACCTCCTGCTAAAAGCAGGGTCAGCTCTGAGGTTGGACTAGGTTGCACACGACTTTATCCAGCCAGGTCTTGAAACTTCTTAAGGATGGAGACTGCACAACCTCTCTGGGCAGCCTCTACCACTGATTGGCTTTCCTCAGGATCCAAATCTGCTCTGAAAATTTCACAGCAGTGCAGATAAAAAAGTACAGATAACTGTGCAGGTGCTGTCATGTGTTTCATGTGCTGCTGTATGATCGCCCCTGTGTACTTTCACTGATCCTGGGTGTGCTGCTCCTGCAGTTCCCAACAGCTACCTCTCCAGTTCATGGAGACAATTCCTCTAACCGTGTGTCAATCCAGATACTGATGGTATCCAAATTCCAGCTCTGATAGGTGTTTCTTTGCTCAACAACAGGAAAGAAGATATCCTACCAGGAAAAGCTATGGAGTTTATCTGGCAAAGTTTTTGCAGCATACAGATGAGATGAAAGAAGGCACAGCTGGTTTCAATTTTCTATAGTGGAATTTAGCATTCAAAAGTATGGCAAACATTGGTAGAAAGAATAATTCAAAACTCAGTTTGGCATCAAAAAGATAGATGGCATTAATTTGGGTCAATATACTTCAAACTCAAAACACAACTCAAATTTTCCATTACAAAACAACCCCACAGGCACTTGTTCTTTGGTTTTGGTTCTACATATGGCAATTTATAAAGCTTTCATTTACGATTAATAATCATATACTGTTACAGACCGGCACTATTACTTCCATTTTACAACAGAAAATGAAACAGACCTAAAATTTAATCCAGTGTATTTTCTTAATTGTAAATAAGACAGACAATATTTCCCCCTCAAAGAATTCACACTAAAGTACACTTTTTGGTTCACAAAAAGCTGCTAAAAGGAATCTAAAGGATAATGCCTCAGGGCATTTTTATTCTTTTTTTTTATTTACACAGAAATATAGCTATTTGTCACAGGCACGAAAATGTTACTTTTGTGTTACTGTGAATGACTGATTGTTTCCAAGTAACATATTCCACAGCTTGGGAGGAGAAAGGTTGTGGGGCTGTATACAATCTTCTGAGAGCAGACAGATGGAGAACAGATTATCTGGTAAAGTAACTATCATTACCCCACTGGACTCATTAAAGTCCATTTACATCTTTTCTAGCTTCCCTGAATATACCTATCTAGTTTTTACCCTTTTCCACAAGCTATCCATCCTACATCAGAGAGGGGAAAATAAATTATATAATGTTGCCCTCAGTACTAACAAATGCAGAAACATGCCCTGCAGCATCATCCATGGAACACACATCTTCTGGCTATTATGGAACAGCTTCACTAATTGAAGAAATAAGGGTGGTGTATATCAGCCGTACAGTCAAGAAAAGATTATAGATATTCAGTAATAATAATCAACCCTAGCCTCTCACAAAAGCCAAGTGAGATGGAGGGAATTTCAAACCGAGGACGCCTGATTATGTTTTATTGCTCCTAGGCAGGTAGGGAGTATATGTTTGCCTTCAAAATCTTATTATTCTCAATCTTTCCACTTCTGAAAAAGACTTCTCTTCCTTCATGCTGTGGAGGTCAATCTGTGCTTGTTTCCATGCAAATGCTTCCTCTGGATCACCACCAGGCCACTTTTGAAGCTGCCAGGTCAATTTTGCTATAGGCTTGCTGATTTTTTTATTTTTTTTTTACAAATTTACAAAAGTGCAGCCTGATATGACAAGGACAAGGGGCAATGGTTTTAAACTAAAAGAGGGTAGATTTAGACTAGATATAAGGAAGAAATTTTTTACAATGAGGGTGGTTAAACACTCAAACAGGTTGCTGAGAGAGGTGGTGGGTGCCCCATCCCTAGAAACATTCAAGGTCAGGTTGGACGGGGCTCTGAGCAACCTGATCTGGCTGAAGATGTCCCTGCTCATTGCAGGGGGTGTTGGACTAAATGCCCTTTAAAGGTCCCTTCCAAACCAAACTATTCTATGATTTTATTCTATGACTCTATATTGAAACACAGCTTATGCTGCTGTCATTTTTCCAGGGTGGCTGCAACCTCATGTGATCATGCACCATCTCCAGGCTTGAAAGAGTTCTTCCTCCTCACTGAGAAAGCAGCAGGAGGCTGCAATATCTGCCACCTCACTTTTGCTCAGACTGCCCAGTACCTTTGAATCCCCTTCTGCCCTGCAAGAGGCAAAATGCACCTTCCACACCAGAAAGGTGCACCCAGGAAGTTCCTCTCAGCCAAGATAAATCCTGGAGAGAGATGGGGCCTCAGCTCTTACTCTGCAGAAGAGTATGCACAGACACCATTACTATCCGCTCCGTCCTAGTGGTTTTTAGTTGGCTATGTGTAAAACTGAAATGCACCTAAAAGATTATTCACACTGTTTGCAGGAGACCCTCAGAAAGTGCAGGTGAAAACCTTGTGCAAAAGAGAAACACTACTTCTGCCTTTCCACTGATGCAAATCGCAATTGCAGAATGGTGAAATACAATATGGCATTTATAAAAGTTTTATGAGATTAATAACAGGTTCATTTCTTGTGCTTAAAGAAATGTGCTAACTTCCAGAGTTTAACTAAATCTCCCACTTCACTACATTATTATGTTAATGCATAATTACTTATATATTTTGCAGCCAAAGGAATCACACTCAATTCCATATACATTTTTAGAAAAATCTACATTATATAATCAAACATATCATTATCATGCATGTTATTCTGTATTATACACTCAGTACTCCTCATTATTGTAGCCAATTACCTTGTGTAAGCTTTCTTCAAAACATATTTTTCCTTTAAATCCAAGACACTATAATTTAATTTCTAGAAAAATTGGGATGTGAATGAAAGTGGTTTCATTCTTAGTACACAAAGGGTTAACCACAGCCTTGGAGCAAAAGAAAGGGTTTTAAGATGAGTTATTAAGGAGAACATGTGTGGGAAAACTGGCTCTCTCTTCTAAAGAGTGGGAAGATTTTGTACTTAGTGTTTTTGACTCAACATTTCCTTGTTTGGCTTATTGCTGGTGAAGATTTTCATGTATGAAAAGCCTTTCTCAGCTCATAGCTGTGGTTTATTCCTGGACTAGGCAGCCCACTGGCTTGCAGGGTCATGACAGCGGAGGAAAGAATTCTCTGCTTTAAAGACATGAACACCAATACTCCCGAACCCCACTCTGACCTGTGCCACTGCTTGGCCATCATATCGTGTCTTAACAGCCTTTCCATCGAAACATGCCTCTGAGTGTGATTTATAACTGCAGAAACTCACACTGAGATTAAAATCCTGTTCATGTGACTGTGGGGACGATATCTAAGACACTATTTCCTGAAAGTTCAAGTAGTGACATAGATTACTTGTGGGTTTGGGCAGTGATTTTAAGTATCTCAGCTTTTTTTTTCTTTTTTTTTCCAGTGTTTTGAGGAGATTTACGGCTGCCCAAAACTTCAGAAAATCAGTAACTAGATGTATTAAATTAATCACGTGCTAGCTGTAGGCATGTGAAGTGAAAGGGCACTCTAGTTAGTTATCTGATCCATATCTGTGTGGATGAGGTTCGTTACTCTAAAATGGGGATTATATTCACTTATTTTTCTCTGTATACATGGATTAGAAATTTTTATAGCAGGGAAGGATTTCTTATTTTAGATTCTCTACAGCCTGATGGTATAAGCACCCTCTGAAGTTGCTGTAATTCTGGCAGTGCTATAAGAAGGTCAGGCAGACATCGCCACTGCAGACTCGGCCCTGAAAAAAGGAAAAATGGTTTGGCTACAGCTAGAATTTGATGCTGTGGTCAGCCACCTACACAGTGGAAAAAGGTGAAAAACTCTTGTGGCCAGAGTAAAGATTTCCTCATTGGTTTCTTCGGTAGATCTCAGAATGTCAGGCTTTCATCATTCTTTGCCAGGAAAGCGTTTAAATAATCCAGAAATGACACAAAGCCCAAAATAAGAATTTTCATGGTCATGAGGTTTCACAGGTACATGTGTGTGTGTACGCAGAAAAAGCCAGATTTTGGATAAAAAAAAAAAAAAGACTTGGGCAATGTGTAGGAGCCTGAGCTCACAGGGCAAACTAAGTGTCAAGGATCAAGCTGACGGAGGCTCTCACTGCAATGCTTATGCAGGTCTTGTCTACAGTGCCTGAGAGAGAAAGGAAAGAGAGGAAAAGGAAGGAGGGTGATTTCTGACTCCGTTAGTCTTGTGGATATCTCATCACCAGCTAAAAGAAATGATAAATGGAGACCATACTGATCCTGTGCATCTCTTGGGGCTGGAACAAAACCAACTGCTTGTATGCAACTGGAAAAATATGTGATCTTTGGGAACTGCTCTCTCACAAATACCCACAACTGGTAAATGAAGTAGTGAGAGGGGTCACAGGCACTGCTATGTTTTAGCCTCTGAATTACAAACTTCTGAGATATTTTCCATCCTTTTAGTTTGCCAGAGCCTGAGCTGCTGCGTTTAGTAAAGTTGGCAGGTCCTTTAAAGAAATTTCAGCCTAGTATTTAGAAATTCAACATTTGTTTGAATACAAAAAGTACAAAACAAAATTTTATTTCCTTAGAATGGGTCCCTATGTGATTTTTTTTTTTTTCAAATTTAGGAAGGTTACAACCATGCTAATATTAGTAAGTCATTACAGTTAAAACATCCATAACTCAAAGTAGGAGAAATGAAGTATATTTCTAGGATCCCTTTTGATTTGGCATCTGCAGATATAGAAAGGCATTCTTTAGGTCATCAAGTACATTATGTAAATGCCTCCTATTATGTTTGCGTGCAGCATACATACATGCACGTGCTGATGTTAAATGGACAATACTGCATGTAAAGCTGAGCATAGGCGTATCATTTTCAGCCCTGGGACTTTGTCCTCCTTTAGCGTATTTTCTCCTACTTCAAATATTGCAAGTTACTTTCAATCTCAGTCATTCGGATAAAAAAATATAAAAAATTAATTCCTAAATTTTCTGGGTGGCCTGTCTTACTTTTATTTGTCCTCATCAGCTGCCTCTAGCAAAACAGGTGCCTTGGCATCATTCAGCCACAACTCACTCAATATATTCATATGTCCTGATAGATCAAGATCGGTTTTCTGAGTGAAAAAAATGACTCTTCTAACATCTAAAGTCCCCACATCTTAACTTTTCAGTTTTAGAGCATGCCAATACTGCAGATCATACTGTAAGAAAGACAAATATATATTGATTGTGAAAAAGTTAGCTTGGGTGCTGGAAGACGTCAAGCAGATCACAAAGCTGAGAAAAAACTTACTCTGCCAAGAAACAGGGCCTTTAAACTCATGCTGTCATGGCTATATGTCTATATTCACCCTTACAGAACTGTTATTCTTGAGTTATTCTTAAGAAATATTCTTTTTTATTGAGAAAGACAATAAAAAATGGCAGAATTTTTATGTGTTTAATATAACATTTTTCCTCCCCCTACTTGAGTAATCTGCAACTTCTGTTAGCTTACTGAAAGTTACATTGCTGAGAGATCTTTGTGGGTTTTGTAATACAGAAGAAAAGAGGGGGAACAATTGCAGACTAGAGTAAGCACATCTTCTAGATAAAATAGAGATACGCTAGAGAAAAACACCACTGTCTTTGCAGACAGCTCTATTACTTCCTTGAAAAATGATTTTTGGAAGCTCAAAGAATATTTTTTCTCTTTATGCCTTTATGTTATTCCCTTATTTAATACCTGAAATGCTTTGTAGTAGTTGTACTGTGAAGAGTCCAACACAAAAATAAGTTATTATTTCATTTTGCCATGAAATTATGTTCTTTTGTTCCACTGGACTTCTAGATGAAGAAGTATCACTGATGGACTCTTCTGGGCAACTGTGGGGGAAAGGTCTTATCATTATCAGTTGTCAATAAGCTCTAAAGCTTTTTTAGAGGTTTTTCCTTTTCTTCAGTGTTCTTGCCTCTCAGCAGACACACGACATTCCTCCACTGCCAAATTCCACTTTGCTAAAAAATATTGAGAGACAGAAAACACTGTCAGAAAGAAGCATGTGAAAGGCAGGGATTTTCTTTTTTCACTGCGAAGAAGTTGGCTTGAAATGAACTCCAGATCAGAAAGCTGTACTTCAGAAGCTATACTTTCACTCAATAAGAATTTCCACCCCCCGCCCCGGACAAAATACATTTCATACAGCAAATTGTATCTTGCCTGCTGAATGTTTTAACATGTCTCAAGTACTTTAAAGAGAAACAGCGAAGTTCTGTATTCTCTCTCACGTATATTGATTACAGTTTACATTGAGATATCAGTACAGTTAATTGTTAGCAATGCATAGGGATTTTCACCACTTTCCACAACAGTCAGGTGTAGCAGGGGGCAGCGGGGGCAGAATGGGGGTGTGCGGTGCCGCTGCCCTGCTGTGCAGGCTGGAGGGGGTCTGGCCCCCTCTGAACCTCCTGTCTGGGATCTCTTGTCCCCCCTCAGCCCCTTCACCATGTTGGGGTTCAGCGGGTCATTTCAGCACTTGCTGGAGCTTCAACACATGGTATGATACCTGGCTCCCCCTCAGTGGTGGCTGCAGGCATAAGGGCTCACCTGAGCCTTGAGGTGTTGGCTCTTATATAAAAGTATCTCATTAACACTAGCAGAAATGACGACACATATTAGTAACGATACATCTCAGTCCTCACCTGCATCTGCACTTTTCAGAACTGGAGCAAAACTACCATCCACCACATATCCTGAGAGGAAAGCTACGTAAAATACAGAATAAAGATAGAAATAAGGCAGGTTCTGGACCTTCTTTTTAAGTTTTTCTTGATATGACTCCCACTTCAGTAAGCTGTATTTGGTTCTTCTGTCCATTGTTTTGCTATGACTGGAAAAAAATGCTATTTACTGATGCTATCCATTGATTAGAAGAGAGTGTAAATGAAATGTGGATTGTTTTCTTCCTGGCTCATGAGATCAGCCTGAAGCAGGTTTTAACATGTTATGGATCATTTCATCAGCACAAGATCCATTTGTTGACTCCTGTGGGGGTTTTGTGGGATTTGTATTGGGGCTTTTGTTTTGTTTGGTTTTTTTTTCTCCTCTGGCATGGAGATGCTGGAAATGAACCAAGGGACCATTTCTGTATTAATAACACTCTTTGTTGTTATATCAGTGGCAAGTAACTCTGACTGACATTTATTTTAAAATGAGAAAGATAGGAAAGAAGAAAACAAACAAAGCATAATAGACGTCAGATGTTTGTTTTGTAGGGGTAAGGGAAAGTATCTTTCTATATTTATGCAACTCAAGGTCTGTTTACAAATGTAGTTGAAATATTTGGTGTTCTCGGAAGGTAACTCTTCAATGATGCCGTATTTTCAGCATCATCCTGAGAAATTAGTCACACCGGGGCCACTAATTTGAGATACCCATGCAGTGAAATAACTTAGCAGTTCAGAAAGGACAGCAAGCTTTGCTGGTTTACTGGGGAAAAAAGGTAGAGAAGGAAAGGAAGAAAGAGGGAACATGCAAAGCACAGTCCTGCATTCACCTTCATACAAGCCCTTTGGATTTACTCTGAGCTTCACAGGGGAATAAATGAGGAAGTGGGAGGATGCATCAGCAGTTTTCCTAGGAGGTGTAATCTGATAACAGAATATGAGCTAATTAAGTGCTAATAGTCCTAATTAAGTGGTAATATCTCTAATTATCAGGAAAGAGGTGGAGAAAGCAGGTTAATTTTTACTTTATCTTCATTTTCTAATTTATTTTACTATAATACCTCAGTGTCAGACACTGAAATTACTTGGTTGTTAAACATAATATGCATTTGCATAGACCCTTCCTGCACGCCAGGCCCTGTCCCTTGGCAGGCAGCAACAGGAGCTGCCCCATCTCCAGAGCTGGGTGACTACAGATGGAACTTCACCTGAAGGCTCAAGCATCTGTAGGTTTTTTCCTCTTTTTAAGAAATCACATTTTTTTTCCCAGGTGTCTTTTGAGGGAGCAAATGTCTGAGCCTTTAAATGTAGCATACACATAGAGCTCTTGTTTTTAGGTGTATCTGCCTGCCTACTTTTAAAGATAGGTAAAATACTTGGAAATATATATTTATATAATAAGTTTTTATGGCTTTTGTTGCTGATTCCTTGGTTTTGCTTCTAATAAGATTGCAAGAATCATCCAGTATCCTGTTGACTCCAAGGCACCTTTCAAATTATTGTGAGTTTTACTTTATACTGCTCTTTATTGGCCTTAATGAAAAAAGGGGGAAAATTGCTGTCTTCTTTTTTTAATAAGAAGCATTACATAATTGTTTTATATATTCCTTTAAATTGTCTCAACAGATATATGCAGGTAACACAACAGATGTTAAGAGATAACGTAAGAAGCATGATATAATCCGATGAGTTTTCCACAGAAAGAAGTATCTGATCAGGTGCCCTGGTAGTGATTCGACCCAGCGGACTGTATTGAGCCACTGAGAAGAAAGCTGTGAAAAGTAATTTGGATTATTATGTAGTCTCACTCAGCTGGCTGATGTACTGGAAGTTTTCTTTGTCATCTCCAGTTAAGGTAGAGTTGTGAAATACCTACAAATATTTATATACATGTGTATATACTTATATATATAGCACACAGATAGTTATAAAAGTGTTTTCTGAAATGTAATCTATGCTTTTTTTTTCACATATAACTTTTTGAAATAATACTGAGTGTTTGTGCATTCAGAAGCCATCGTTGTTGAGCTGAGAGGTGGCTCTCAGGCTTCCCCAGGCTGTCAGCAGACCTTCAAAAGTGCATGGAAAAGCCTGTGGGCAAAATGCCTTTTCTTTGGTTTGCAGCAGATGGGTCCTGACGGTTTCAGCCAGACACCTGGCAGTGCCTGCATCGGTGCCAGAGGGGCAGGCGCAGAGGTGTGAGGAGGAGAGCTGACACGTGCCCCATCCTCTGCAGTCCCCATTCTCAGCTGAACCTCTCCACTGACCCTGTCACCGGGCTCTGGATCTTCCTCAGCTTCAAAGCTGCCTGGCAGGCAGTTGGGGAATGGTCTGCGCTCTGCCCGTAATAGGTTACTTCATTTTCAGAGCATTTTTAAGGGTCATAGAAAATACACAGCTGCATGTGCACCCCAAAAATCCTCTACAACTCATTCAGTCATGCCTCTCTGCTCAGCTGCTACCAGCTCACGTCCATCACAACCACCACAAGAGCAGCAGCCACGCACTTCTGCCTTGAGGCTTAACTGTTTTCTTCCCGGAAAGCTTATTCATAATAATCCACATGCAACAGGAAGAAAAACCTTTGGCTTTCACTTGCAGCATGTTTCTTTAATGGAATCGATATCCATTTCCAAGACATCTTTGTCTTGTGTATTGATCCTGCACCTACAGCTCCTCTTTTGTCTGCATGTTTCAGCTCCATGGTCATCTAAGAGATTTCTAGGTAAAAATATCAGTAGGTCAGATTATCCTGATTAGGCTTTAAAAAGCTTAAGGAAAAAATAGGAAAGTTATTTATATTATATAAATGTGCATACACACACACACACAGAGACACACACACACACAGAGGACTTTTGTAGAGTTATAAAATCACCTGGCACAGCTGGCATGAGCAATCTAGTTCAGTGCTGAGGTCAAAAGGTGAATACACTTGAACTTTAGCAGAGGAAAGATAGATAAATATTTGCAAGGATAGGGATGGATAGGAACTTCTTCAATTTTTTTTATTCTTTTGCTAGAAGCAATGTTTTGCAAGCTTTTCCCAATTATTTTTTTTTTTTAATTGGAATTATGCGTTTAATATGTCTTTGGTAAAAAGCTATGTTTTACAGATGGGAAAAGATAATTTCCATAATTATACTAAATAAAGCCAATATAACATTTTAATATGACAGCAATTTATAAGTATATACAACCTAAATTGTGCGTAATGGCATTTATGATTAACTGAAATCCATGGCTTTTTTAAAAAAAGACACAGCAATAAAAATCTATTGGAAAGAGGATGAGAGAGGCAGACAATGCTAAAAACTATTGCATTTAGATTGGAAGACATCCAGACATCCATTAAAATATCTGAGCTCTCATGCTTGTTATACACAGCTTTTTACCTTTTAAACGCACGTCATTCCTCCTCCGCTTCTACACAGATGCGGAAATATATATGCGATCCAGGCTCACTACTAGACAAATAAAAAAAGAAATGCAAGAAATAACAAACAAATTTCCTTCTGGTGAAAATAAGGAAGAGAGAAAGAGCCTAAGTTCTAAGAATCTTCCTGAATTGTCCTTATCTTTATCTAGAAAAGCTGAGAAGTGAGAAATTATTAGCAAAAATTCCTGGTGAAATCTGATTGGTCACATTCTTCCTCTTTATTTATGAATTTTTCTATTGTGAATTCCCAGAATATTTACTCCTGCCTGCGCTTCACAGAGGGCTATCACACGACTCACCTTTTATAGGGCCTTCTGCACAGATTAATGGGTGTTCAGTGGTAGGAGATTTTGTACCCAAACCTTATCATCTAAATGTGTGAATGCGTGTGGCATATTGGTTACAGGGGACTTCAGCAGAACCAGGACTGGGACCAGCAGTGTGACGGACCGGGTGACATTTCAGGGGACTGGAAATGTGGGTTGTTCCAGCTACTTCTTCATTTCACAGCACAACTCGCCTCACAATCTGTAGGGCTCTATGCTGCATTTCATTTACTCCATCAACTCCTAACTTTGCCATTTTGCATTTCTGCAGAGAAGGCGAAGTTTGTGTCCTTTGTTAAGCATCTTCCCCTACAAATCTTGTGCGTGAGCATCACTTTCTCCACGCTTGTTCTGAGAAAACAACAATCAGAAAAATCTCCTCTATAGCCTCAGATCCCTTCAAGATGCCAATGTTTTTACTGTTTTAATAGGCTTTTGACTTTATTTTGCAGAAAGTGGGAGGAAATCACTTCTGCTCAGAAATGTTTCTCAACGCGTTCATACATTTTCCCACTCGGTGTTCAGTAACTCAGTCACAGCCTCTGCTCTGAAGCAAGTCTACCTTCAGAAACACTAAACTCACCAAGTCATTAGCAATTCAGTGAATATCTCTGGCATACACATTATAAAACTCCTCAGGGCGTTTCAATATTATCTCATGAGAAAAAAAATAAATAACCTCATCCTCTCACATTCTAAATTTCATATATTCCAACCTAACAATACCAGAGTGGCAGTCAAAACCAGGTGGTTTAGCTTTCTGCAGCAGAAAATGAGCAGTAAGATTTATCCTGTGTCGAACATGGATTAATTTTGTACCTATTCTAAATTGTATATATAATAATTTTATTTTCTAAATATTCTGAAGTCTTAGCTAAAGTTGAATATTGTAGTAAAACTAAATAAGAATGACCAGATATTTTAGGATTTTAATATAGTATCAGGAAAGATATAAAATTCTTTATGTTACAGTATAACACTTCCTAACGCAAATACCTTAATTATAATGTACTTTTTCCTGGAGGACGGTCCTTTTGCTCAGATACTTCAAAGTTTCCTATTAAAATAATTTTCCCATACATAAGGAATGCCAGATAATTCTTAGTTTAACCATGGACCGAGGAAAGAGCTTTCCCTTCAGGCTAATATATGGTAAGTAATAACTCCAGATATAAGAGGAATATAAGTTATGAAACTATATGACAGGTCCCCTTTTACTGTTTTGAAGTCGAATTCTGAAAATTTATTATCCGTGTAAGACTTAAAAACTGGAGATAGCCTTCCAACCATTGGTACTGGAAAGAGAGTCCTGGTAACATCCTAGAGAATAAAATTAAAAATCTGTTTCTCTGAAGTGCGTTGGTCTTATAAAAATGTAACTACAAAGACAAGGTTTAAGCATGAGAACACATGCAGTTTTTCCATGCTCATGAACTGCAGCAAGTCATCACCAGTTTCCTGTACTGCTCTATTCATTGACTGTATTCCCCAAGTGCAAGGACCATACTTCAAATTAAGGACCCCATGAGTCATGGTGCTCTACCTAGTTTATCCAGAGTAAGTCAGAATGTGATGGGCAGAGCTACTCCATCTCCCCTGCTAGGGGAGTGATAACCATTCACACAGCATTCCCCTCCCTGAAAAGGCATGACACACTATTTAATTCTTACATTAATAAAGGACTGCAAGTATTCAAGAGGGCAAGTCATATCCACAAAGTTATATTCCCATATTCTCCACTCTTACAAGGAATTCATCACTTTCCCTTCTCTTTTCTCTATTTTCTATTCCACCAGAATTTTTTTCAGATCTTCTGCTGCTTTTTTTTCCATTTATAGAAATACTTCAGAAATTTTTAAGTATATTGCCTCATGAAACACAAAATTAGAGGGGTAGAAAATAACCTGAATAAAACATAATTTTGCTTTTATTTACCCTATTCAGGACAACTTAGAATGCTTGGAAGTTATAATTTCTGTTAATGCAAATTATAATGCAGTGTATGATCCATAAAGAATTCTGAACAGTTGTTTGGTTGTCTTCTCCCACCCTGCCTTCTGCTCTGCTGGCCTGACTTACGAGAACATACCTCTCTAAATAGGTCTTTTTTTTTTCCCTCAACAAAGCAACTGTTGTTCCTTTACAGAAAGTCCGCAGCAGGAAGCTTCTGGAATTTCTCCATTAGCAGACCAAATGAAAGAGCACAACGTAAAAAGGTTATCATAAGGAGCATGGTGCCTGAAGAGACATTGAGAAAACCCGCTGTGGTAATAGTAATCACAATAGGAGGTGCTACGCTTTTGCAATAGAAACAAAGGTCCTATAAATGCCATGGGTTAAATGTGAATTAAAACACAATTTGTTTGTATATTCCATGTTTAAGATCCAATTACATTTGCCTCTAGTATATGATTACTCTCCCTTTTCTGCTTCTAGATAAAAGATGTGGTAATTTTTCTGAAAGAACTAGGACTAGTCACCACCACAGCACTCAGTGTGTGATCAATGCCCCACACTGCCCTCCATTCCACATGAAGAACATACCCACATCCAAAGGAAACAGTATGAGTTTCTTCATCCTTAATACCTGTTGTTGCTTTCTTATGGTGTCTAGGCAGTGCAGAGCTTCTGGAAACCCTCCAAGTATTTCAAGCTTCGGGAGAAAATTAGGTTTTAAGAAAGTCTCTCTACTATGGTTCTTTGCAAAAGCACTGAAAAAGAATCTCATCTGTAAAGGAAGCTCTAATATCACTATCTCTGTATCTGGCTAAGCAGATGATTCAGAAAATATTGGTAGTGAAGTTTAAATATTCTGTCTTTCCCTGACATCACTGACATACTGGATTTGGGTTTTTTCTAATGTGGTAGGAAGTGCTGTGTTATTGAACAGTTTTCCCTTTCCATGAAATTTCTGGTGATTTCAGTTCACTTCTAGTATCAGTGTTCTTCTGACACTTTGCAGATTACCAAGGGTAGTTTGACCAACCCAACTCCATCTCTCAACTAAAATTTAACTGCTCTTAGCCTTTCTCTCTGAGAACTCAGAGGATATCAGGAAGAAATTCTTTACTGTGAGGGTGGTGAGGCACTGGAACAGGTTGCCCAGAGAGGTGGTGGATGCCCCATCCCTGGAAGTGTTCAAGGCCAGGCTGGATGGGGCGTTGAGCAACCTGGTCTAGTGGGAGGTGTCCCTGTCCATGGCAGGGGGGTTGGAACTAGGTGATCTTTAAGATCCCTTCCAACCTGAACCGTTCTGTAATTCTGTGACTCAGGTCTTTGTGTTCTTGCTATTACCTTTCTCAGGACATAATCACTGGCTTTTTTTTTTTTCTCCCTCCCATAGACCACTGAATCCTACAGGTTCCTAAAATCACTTTGATCTTCTCATTTGCTTCATTTTTTTTTTTTTTTAATGGGGAAGGAGGAGGTGGTGGTGTTACTGCTGTTTCAGGGACAAGGGTTACTCAGTGGAAATAAAACCTATCTGGAAATGACAGCTGCATTTTTATACACGCCTCTTTTATTTAGTAGTCACTCATCCTTTGCAAGGGTGCCCCAGAAAGCACCAAGTCGCAGGGGACAGAATTCTTTTCATTACTATTTCATACCTGTGGATTCTCTGATGATTTCTCCCTCTAAGGTCAGGGCAGTACTCTGACAAGTCCACATCCTTATTCCTAAATAATATGTATACAATATTTCAGAATAACTTGTGACTAGTATTTCAGTACTTCAGTTTCAGTGCCTCCAAATTGTCCCATGCCGCCTTTGATTCCTGCAAGGAAAGAAAAGGTTACAAATTTAACTCAATACTCTTAGAATATCCCTGATAATACATGACACCAGATGTTACAAATTTTCCATGATTTTGCTCACCAAAACACAGAATTCTTGTGTTTCTCTATGTATAAAGTTATTTATTCCTGGGGTGAGATTCTTAAATAGTTGCCGCAGTTCATTTCACTGCAGTGGATAAAGCAATGCTAAAATGCAAATACTTTTCAAACCATGTTCTCTGTAGTATTTTCTGGATCCTCCTGGGTGAAAAGTTGTATGTGAGTATGTCTGTCATCATTACCTGTCTCCAAAATGCAGATGCAGAAAACACTCTTAGCCAGCAGTCTGATTATGCCAAGCACCTAAATAGTTGACAAATTGAAATGAGATTTGCTAGTGGCTTTCTATCAATCAGAGGATAAGAATTGCATCCTGTGAACAAACAATGTTGTAGGCAATTTGCATGGAAATTAGATATTTTTTAACCATTTTAAGATGTTGTACTATCTATAAGAAAGCATAGTGCCAAAAGAATGGTAGGAATAATACTGTCCCTGTATGTGAGTGTTATCCATAGAAGTGTGGTGTTTCAGAGATGCATCCTGCAGAACCAGGCAGTGTTTTCCTGATGAGTAAAGATATCAAAGGAAGTATAGGGAAAATTGTAGGAGTAGGCAATCTGGATACAAGATTAAAATGACCATTTAACTGTTACAACAGAGGCATAAGACACTCAATGAAAACTGAAATATTAATGTAAAAGGATGTAATTTGAACAGTTAGTGTTGTTCTTCATATAGCAAAATAAAATTAAGAGACTGAGGTATTTGTTTTGTACCAATTGTGATGGGTGTGCTGAAGTATGTTCCAGGTTACTAGAACAACTGTCTAATGAAAACTCAGTGATCATAGCATTGTCTGTGAATATTCAGGACCAATAAAGAAAATTGAAGAGTGGAACTGTCCTCAGAAAGGAATAAAAAGTAGGAGTTTGGGATTTGCAGATTTAATCAGACTAATTTTGACCTCTAGAAAAATACTGGAACAAACAAATGAACTCCAAACATCTAGAAGAAAAGCAATCGAATGAGTAATGTTCAATCTGGACCAGTGAAAAGCAAACCACATCTGGTAAATCTCATAAGCAATCTGTGGAAATGTTGTTTAGATGGAAGAACTGCAGCACGGATCCAATGACTGGACAAACCTTCCTAAGTGAAAAATGTGCCAGAATGGAAGGATGTGCAAATGAGATTCTGCAGAGGTTAATATTTCATTAATAAGCAGGATGAAAGAACAGAGATTATGCTAATTACATTTGTAGATGCTTCCAAACTGGGAGGGACTTCTGAAAGACGACTTCAAATTTAAAATGACCTTGTCAAACTGGAGACTATTAAAAAGAAAACAGGTAGAATTCAACAAGTACAAGATACTATGCTTCAGCAGAAATAGTTGTACATGCAGGGTTGGGAACAATTGGCTGATCAGCAGAAAACATCCTGGCTGTAATAGCAAATCATATTTAAACATGAACCAGCAATATTCTGCTGTAGCAATAAGCAAATCCCACAGAGGGATCTATATACAGGAGTACACATATAAGACAGTAAACAATCCTTTCATTATTCAGCTCTGGGAAGGTCTTATCTGGAGTACTTTGTCTATCTTCAACGCTTAAAGACACACGCAAAAGAGCTGGAAAATCAAGTGGAAGGCAATCATCACAAGTCTAGAAAGTCTGATGACATGAGGAAGGATAAAGGAACTGGGGGTTGAATAATATAAAGAGGAAAGCAAGAAAAAAAAATTAAATATCTAAGATGTGTCAGAAAAGATGAAGCATAGGTAATTACTGAAATAGGTTTCCTGGGGGAGGTCTAGCATCTCTTTATCAGGGGATTTTGAGCACCAGTTCGCAGCCTTTCCCAAGCCTGTGATTCCAGTTTAATTATTTAAACTGGCTTGCATATTTCTGCTGTCTTTCATGTGTTAATTCTTATGCACAGGGTACAGATGGGTATTTATACCTATTTGAATTTGAATAATTCACACACAGAAGAGGAGCGGTTCTCAGAGTTTAACACTGCACCTGACAACTATAGGAAACTCACTCTGCTACCACACGCTTTTGCTTTGTTGCAGTCAGAATCTCAACCACAGCTTGGATACCAAGTAGCAAAGCTTGGGTATGGTAGAAGTAGAAGGAAATTTCATTGAACGAGTTAGTTTTGTCTTCTCATCGATTTAAGTTATTCATTCTTTAGCCATATATCTACAGATTTCTACACAAGCAGAGAAAAATACAACATGGAAAAAGTTTTGCCAGCTGACATTGCTGGACTTCTCGCAAAGCTCTCAGCTTATCGGGAGCCAGGTAAGGCAGTCAACAGATATGGGACAGCTAATCTTTTGCTATAATTTTTTTCACAAAGCATAAGGTACTTTGCTGACAGGAATATGACCAACTGATAATTCCTCTAGTGTGGGATCATACTGGTACATATCATAGTTAGGTATAATACTGCAAAGAAATGTCACATGCTGTCCAGTTCTGAAATCTGTTGGGAATAAAACTCTCAAAGTGTGATACTTCGTCAACTGATTAAGAAGAAATCTGTGGTAGTTGAATTGTGTTAAGAGAACGTCAGTTTTAGGAAAAAAAAAGCATATGGGAAAACCTGCTATGGGATTATTTTTAGGCAACAGAAAATGGCACAACTCTATGCCATATAAATACGTAATGTTCTGTTTGATTAAAACAATTTGATAGAATTCTTTATGAGAAAATTCATAGGATTCAAGGTCATAGTCAGGTATCTGGCGCTGTGAGAATCTGTTGCAGAGTCAAATACTGCAAAGATGTCTAGCAGAAGATGATGCATAAAGACGGTTCATGCATTTTAAGAGATGAGCAGGAAGAGTTAAAGAGGAAAATAATATTATGAGGGAAATCAAAGGAATAATGAATCAAGGCGGGGGGAAATATGAACTTTCTGAAACCATCAAACAGGTAAAATATCTTCAAGATGAACTTTCACAGAGGGAATAATAGTAAACGCCATTAAATGTAACTAGATGACAAGGGAATTTTAGCCTAAAAGCCATCCTATATCAGAACCTATTTAGGAAAAAAATAAATGATGTATATCTTCCTATGGCAATAACCCATTGCCATTTCTGCCTACTTTCTTGATATTTTGCTGAGATTTCTGTCTGTAGACCCCTCTAAGTCTTATTTGGCTTAGCAAAGTCTTTAGCTATGAATATAGAACAGCAGGAATTATTGACCTACATATTACTCAACTGTACTTAAAATATTCCAAATTTTATGCTATAAAGTAGACACATATTTGTAAAAGCAAGAAAAATATTCAATACTAGTAATTTTGGAAAAAAACAATCCTGCTATTTCAGGAACATTTTTCATTTACATTTTCTGTTGATCATTGAAAGCTTTTGTATCCTTAACCTTTCCAGAGGTTGAAGGTGACAGCAATCTCTGAACTCTCCATGGCATTAGATGGCACTATACCCATATAGTTTATGTCCTGTCCACTTGACAATTAATCAGAGCTCTAGATCATGTTTCACAGTCATGTACCAAAAGTGGAGATAATTGACAGGCAATTCTCTAAACGTATTAAGTGGGTGCATTTTATAAGCCCATATGGATCACAAATAAAAATATATAAACTGATGAATCTGGTGAATGGTTTAAAATGCCAGGAAGGGTAAAGGTCAAATTTACATTCTGACGCATGTTGCACAGTAACTTATGTTGACACTGGTTTCTCAAGAAATGTCAGGACACTTCCATTTTGTCTGAATTTTTCGCAGAGTATTTTGGCAGAAGGTATGTGAGAAATTATATCAAGTAAATAAAATTGAACATACCATCACAGAACTGATATTTAAAGCTCATCTGAGAGCCTAGTAGTTGCAACACATTCGAAAAGCAAACTTTTAAACTGAAAGAGGGGAGATTTAGGTTGGATATCATGAAGAAATTCTTCACTGTGAGGGTGATGAGACACTGGAACAGGTTGCCCAGAGAGGTGGTGGATGCCCCATCCCTGGAAGTGTTCAAGGCCAGGCTGGATGGGGCTTTGAGCAGCCTGGTCTAGTGGGAGGTGTCCCTGCCCAGGGCAGGGTGTTGGAACTAGGTGATCTTTAATGTCCCTTCTAACTTGAACCATTCTATGATTCTATGATTCTATTTAAAATAATGTTGTCAGGAACTGGAAAACTTGGACTGTATTACACTGATATGGACTGGTCCCTCTGGCATGTTTTTGTTTCTTTTCCATAAGATGCTTCCTGATTCGCACAATTATTTGTATTGAAGTAAACCTTTGCTTTTATCAACTACCTACTGATGTCTTACAAAGAGTATTGCTGACCAATACGTCTTTGTTTTCACACTGTTGTTCTGGCTTTTTCCTTTTTCAGACAATATTTCAATGTCAAAACAAGTTTTCACAAGAACTTTACACTAAATTTGTGACTGTGACAATACAGATTTTTAGGTCTCATTTTTAACTAAAACAGTTTATGGTGGAACCCTTTTCGTTTTTAATTCTCCAGAAATATGGTAAACAGTTAAATATCAAAATCAGGGAAAGTAGAAAAAATGATGAAAGTAAGAGGTGATAATTAACATCCTTATCCTGTGCTGCTATTCAGAGAGCATTTCTGTCAAGTATTTCTGCTAGTTACTGCACTTGTTAGAGTTGTGCAAACTGACACAAAACTGGATTTAATGAATGCAATGAGAAGGCAATAATGTTAAATGGCTTTATGAAGCACTTCCTTAGACCCAGAAGAATCTCTGTCCACAGAATTCAATTTATATAAGGGATTATATTGGATAGATTTGAAAAGCTATATACTATTAAACTCCTTTTTTGAAATGTTACAAGAAATGGGTGGAGAAAAATACACTTCCTTATTTTGGACTTAGTGAAATTTTGATCACAATTCAGTAGACCTCTTTGCCAATTTTATATTTACCAATATTTACCAATATACAATGGAAGTCTAAATTTTCTTGCCACATCACTGAAATAATGATTGGCCTAATAATTCCTCAGTTGTTCAGCTAGGAAGGTTGCATACACCCATAAAATCTTCAAAATCAGATGATTTTAGATCATTTAGTGGTGAAAAATGAAGTAATTCTCCCCTCCATACTACCCAAAAAGCCCTCACAGGTACCCTGAGTACGTAAAAACATGAATGAAGGACAAAGCTTTTCGTTTTGCCTTGTAATCGGAAGAGAAATTTATTCTTTTTGGGGGGAAAATGTCACACACACTGCCTCCGCAGAGGTTTCTACACCCTCAAGTTGAATGTTAATTTGGCGGTGAACATAAGTGAGAGGTAGAGCTAAAAGCGCTTGAGCATGGAGCTGTTACCGACGGAAACAGTTTCTGTTTCCAGTGGCTAACCCACTTTGGAAACTTTCTCCCCTCTTCTTCTCATTTCCCCAATTTACCTTCTCAGGGTTCTCAATATTTTTAGTTGTTATATGTGAGAAACCACAAAGCATATAAAGACCTTTTTTCTTAATGCCTGAAGAGTTCTATTTATTGAAAAGAAAAAAAAAAAAGAAAAAGAAAAGGGAAAATCATGCTTCTTCTTTTATTTTTATTTCATCCAAAATGTGATTACTTTTTTCTGTCAAATTGAAGACAGTTTCCAATAGATGCATTCCATGAATCACAGCATTGATTTCATCAACTTCATTTTGCATTAAATAGATCACTTATTTTAAAGTGTTAAAATAATATTGTTTCACCATGTAAGCTCAGTGAAATACTTCAATTAACAGTCTCTGAGACCCTCAAGAGAGCTATCAAAACAAGGAAGACTAGAGTAGAGCTCTCTAGAAATGTGTTCATATTCAGATGAAGAGATGAAGGAGCTAACATTCAAAATTAAGTACACCTTTTGCATCCCACTTTTGTATGCATTTTGTTAATAGAGACAGAATAGAACTGCAAGAAAATGTATGGGTTTTAGAGAGTGGTGTGGAAAACAGTTGACAGGTCTCCTGGTAGGATTACGTGTTTCTCAATAGCTATTGTTCTTCACACCTAGAGTCCATTGATCTTGTGGGAATCACTGCTTTCTTCTTGGTTAAATGTGTTTACAACTTCAAGGTTGCAGAGAAAAAAGACATCTAAATACATGAGTAGGTTCAGAAAGGCCTAGGATGCATCTGTGTATCTGTTTGCAATACATACACCTACTTTTTTTCTGGAAAAGTTCCCAAAATCCAAGAACCCTCAGGGTCCTTGAATATTTGGAAGTGACAACCCTTTAGGTATTTTTGTGATCTAGTTTCTACATTACTAGTATTTTTCCAAGTTTTTAAATTCTAAATACATGAAAAAGTTATTCTGAAATGTTTAGGTTATCGTCTTATATATTACATTTTTGAGAAACTGCTGGTCTCATCATTTTTAAGTAATGTTTGCTCTTAGTTTTACTGTGAAAAGAAGGACTCCAGAAGGAATAGATAAATAATAAGGATGGACAGTTTGCTAAACATCTGCCAATAATCCAGTTGCTAACAAGAAATAAAGTAGGACTCAAGGAAAATCAGAATGTACATCAAAAGATATTTGAACTAAATTTATGTTTGTCAGGGGCTTGCTGGGGAAGATAAAATCTGTCTTCCCTATAAATGGTCCTAGAAGATTTCTAATTTTCAAATGCTTTTTCTCTAAATACATTGTGCGTAGGAGGAGAGTTTGAAACAATGTATGAAACAATTTATGCTAGGGAACTATCAAATGTACATGAACAGGCTCTCCTTTTCCAAAATATCTGAGTATTAAAAACACTGTTGGAAGTGAGAGATTGCAGCCGAATTCCCCCATCTGCATAGGATACCTGAACAAGTTTTTCCCACCTTGTATCGCAGCATGCCCTGGGTATCGGTTGCTCATGCCAGTTCTGGCTTTGCCTCACAAGCAAATAATTCAAGACACAGTGGTTGAAAAAAGAAGTAGGAATAATACCATCCCTCTAAATTCAAAATCTGGTTTATTCTGCTGGGAGGTAGAAATCCTGGACAATAAAGTCTTTTTCAATGGCAATTCAACCTTTTTTACGAATGACTTTAAAGTCAAAGTCTGGAAATCATGGATGAGATGGCTCGAATATCATCAGATCGACTCTGGATCAAGGGAGTTTATTGATTTATCAATGACATATAATTTACTGGCAGTCAGTGCATAAGTGCAGGATCACAATCAGTAATACAACACATACACCACAATACTAAACACTTCCGAAATGTTAATAAATTGTCTACAAACTGGGACGTGAATGCTGGGATGTGTGGCATGCTTATTGCTACACATGATGACTGTCCCCTTGCTGGGCACAGACTCACCTCGGCATCTGACCAGGAGGCAGCTCTGTCTGGCCTGGGCAGAGGTCATGATGCTGGCAAGGTGACTTTTGATGGCACCAAACCAGGTTTTGACTGCTGCTCTGATACCCTCTTCTTCTGGTACCCCCAGGTTCCTTTTGTGCTTCCCTTCAAGCTGCCTCCTCCTTTGCCCTGATTCCATAGTCAGTTCTGCGTATGCCACCTGCATCCACTGTGCACACTCATCTTACCCCTGAACAGCAATTGTCATCCAGACAACTTTGCCCAGGCTGGGCTTTGTAAGCACCCTCAGAACTGCCATGTCTTAGGAGAAAACATAAGAGGCACATATCTTCCTCTTTGCTGGAGCAGACTGTTCTTGCCACTTCACTACCACTGATTTCTGAATATTGATGGGTTTAGAACAAATATCGTGGTTCAGTGACTTATTTCAAATGGTATTATAGGGCTGGGGTTTTTTTTGTTTTCTTTGTCTGTGCAATGTAGCTGTTGTTACTTAAGCTTTAGTTGTCATCAAATCACTCAACAAATAATTGGAAGGGGACTCCTGTCCTCTCTCCGTGGTTGTGTCTAATTATTTTTTAGTTGATTTCCCAAATGAAGGCTGGAGGGTTTGTTATTTTGACTTACCATGATAATGGGATGGAGAAAATGCAACTCTACAAAGATGCAGAAAAAACAAGAATTAATTTCCACTTGAAAATACAAGTATGGAATTACTGAACACTCTTTAGTTTTTGCATCTGTCCAATTTAACTAGTAATCAAACTTCTTTTAATTTTGGATAGCTGTCATAGCAATCACTAAATACTTTCCATCAAAGGACATTGTCTGGCTTGTAATATTCTGACATTACTGTAGTGCTGAGGAAAGAAATGGAAATTGTATCCCAAGGGATCCCAAGGGACCTCTCCATATTTTGCATGCCCTGATGGCGTCCCAAGAGCTGTTTTCACCATTGTTCTGCCAAGGACAGAGTGAACCTGCCTCCTGGCCTGGCAGTGTTAGATTAAGTGAATGGGTTTCTGTGGAGCAATCCCTGGCTCCTGCTAGGGGAATATCCAGAGCTGATCAGAGCTAGCAGATATTAAAAGCCATTAATCTCAGTTTATACTAGGGAACTGACCTCTAGCTAGGTAAACTAACATTTTTTTCTTTAAATTTATTGTTTTGGAAATAATCTGAGCAATGCTATTTCCATTTTTTCCCAAATTTTTAAGTAAAAAATGGAGTACGATGAACAATTTGAAGTGTGTATCAAAGTGGCAAAGACCCATAAGGCACCTACTAAGTCAGCAGGAACATCACTACTTAAAAGACTTAAAAGACACTTATTTTAAGAGTGAGTAAAAGTCCAAAGTGAGCAGGTTTGTATAATCGATGCTAATCTTCATATACCTTGTACAGTGATGTGCAACTGAATGTAAAAGAGACTAAATACACAAAAGTTTCCCTTTACTTTCCCTCCCACCAAAGATGTTATCCAAGGCTGATCAAAGCCAAACCATTCTTGAAAACTTATTTCAGCTGTGAATTGTCAGCAACAGCACAGCATCAACCCAAATCAATAAACAGAATATCACGTTCCAAAAATAAAAGACAGGAAGTGGTTCAAAATATTAGAACTAATTTCTCAAACATTTGCAATGCAAACATATTTCTACAACACATCATCAAAGGTGTCCAGTCTGCTGTTAGCTTTCTAATATGCTATACTCTTATACCAAATGCAGGATATGCTTCTTTTCTAACTGCAATAGTATAAACATGACTACTCTATTTATGAATTTCCATAATCTCAGAATTTCATTTATGACATCAATGATAAAATTCTCACCATTTCTTACTTCTCAGAATTGTACCCAGTATTTTGAAACAATTTTCAAAAATTTCAAAATTGTCAATTCAATTATGCTTCCACAAACGTGTTCCTGTGTTTCAAAAACAAGATATGACGAAACTTTTAGTTTGGATGAAGAATAATTTTTTTAATTAAAATTAAAGAGGGACATGTCCCAAACCGAGAAGAGACTTCCATCCAGTCTGGCTCCATGTACTCTTTCAAAACAGTAACCATAATAACATCAGAATATCAGAACAAAGCAATAATGCAGTTTATGAATCAAAAGTGAAATCTGTCATATTGGTTTGCTTGTGATAGGTATTATTACATTTTGCTCTGTTTATTTGGCCAAATCTTTGCACACATTTCAGATAATTCTCCTTCAAAACACTCTTGCACTTGAGCAGTGAAACAGGGGTAATTTCTAACAGAAATAATTGAGCCTGGCTAACATTCATTTTCACGAAGCTTAAGCTAGTGAGCCAAGAATTAAGAGATTTCCATCTGCCTACAACTTTCACAATATTTTCAGATAATAGTGCATGGTACGATTTATAAATGCTGGAAATTTGATCTGTAGTTTTTGAGCACCCAGATATTTTATTTGCCCATTGGAATGGGAAAGAAACTGCTAGTGTGTTTTTAACAGACTGCAGAATAAAAATAATCACAAATTCCATTTAGTATCACAAAAACTTTGACCTCTGAAATGTGTCCAAAACTCTTTCTTAAACTAAATATGCTTGTATGTCATTTGATTGCAGCAGTTAGTGCAGTAGGGCATCAGTTATTCCTTCTCGTCTAAATATTATTTCTTTGCTTTCACTGACTGTGAAACTACTTTGTTTGAAAGCATGATGATCAGTGTAAAACCATCAGATGCTTAGCAACACCAGCACCGAATGATTTCATGACCTGAATTGCTCCGTTTGTTGTCACTATAACTGGAACTCTTAAAAGACATCGATACATAATATCCTTCTGTGTTAATTCCATAAATTTATAGTCTCATATTTCATTGCAAAACTAAAAAGTAATAGGACTTTTTTTGAACAACCAATATTTAAAGATTTTCATTTCTGCAAATTCATCGTAAGTGAAATACTCTTGAGGACCCAGCTATCCGTTAGCTCTTTAGCAACACCCAAGTTAAAAGATCATACGAAAACGCCAAAGGCAGGCATCAAAAGCCACTTTGGACAGTGACAAGAACAATTTAGTGTCCCAGCTCTCATGCGGGGCAGTGTAGAGGGGTCTGTTTGAGGCACCAGCCCCTTGACAGAAATGTGGGGACCTCTGGAGGGCCTCAAGAGACTTTCACTGCCAGTAAAAAGGTGACATCTTTGTTTTTTAACATTCAGCAAGAGTACTCTCTGTCAGAGGTTTCGCTGGTATGTGCCAAAACAATCCAGCCTGTTTGCAGAGAGGGAAATGAAGACACATAGGAATTAGACAAGTTGCTGCTGGCCATGAACTGGGCTAGCACTAGCATGCAGGGGAGAGCCATGACCCTCTGGAGGAGTCAGACTTCCCTTGCTGATGCCAGGCCATGAAGTAGTGGGGACCAGGAGCCTTCTCTGGTGCCTCCCCATCCATTCCTGCCTGGGGGCCACGCTCTGTACCCACAGGGGCAGACCCCTTTCAACTGAGCGCTGCTTGGCTTTGCTTCCTCTCTGGTTGAGAGCCTTGCATAGAAAGCATAGGATGACTTGCCTTCAATGACAGTATTAGGAGGGCACATCTGATATTCAAATTGTTAAAATAGCAGCTGGGTGGGTGAGAGGGTGTTTACTACCTGAATCTTAAAGTCAGTAGCCTCACAAAAGCTTTACCTCTTTGTGAGTCTAAATCAGCTTTAACAAGCGTGATACAATTTTTATGGTATGTAAACAAAGGGGCAATAAAAACTTGTAATCACAGAGCTTGTATGAATTGGGCAGCAAAATACCACAGCGGCTAATGTTAAGATTAGTTTTAATATCGTGGGACATAGGAGAGGTATGAATAACATATTAACTGAATTTGCAAATGAATGCTGACCACCGAGTAGATTCAAATGCTTCTGTGGACACATACAGAAAGACAGCCTCATGTAAACTGTTGGGAAAGTCATTGGCTTACCCCGCAGAGATGTAAAAGTAGAATAACCCAGAGAGGTACCAAGACCATTGCTTCCATCAGGAGAAACCAGCTTGCTATCCAGGCAGTCTATCGTACACTCCTGTGCCAGACTACATATTGGACCTCTGTAATCAGATTTGATCAAGAAAAACAGCTAAAAATCCAAATGCACACTGTGCTAATACTTTCTTTCTTTGAGACTTCTTGGCTGCCCCTTTGTTATTGTATTTTCCAACTTTTGAAACAATATGACACATTCAGATAGAGGAATATTTACTGATTCCACAATCCTTCCCGAGTTGTTCTGCAAAGAAACTCTTGTACTTTTAACATCGCCTTCTCATTGCTAAGAGAAGCTCGTTCAACAGTAGACAGATATTAAACGTTACAAGTGCTCTAAGCAAATATAACACACTCATCTTTTAAGAAAGAGAATTTTTACATGGCATTTTGTCTTTTTCACATGGAACAAACATCTGCTTACTACATGTATGTGGCAGGCAAAGTGACTCGATGCTTTCTAGCATCCTCCTTAGAACTGAGCTGGTGTTTATTGCCTCTTATTCTTTCACCTGTCATTAAGACATAGAGTGCTGGTTTGTTGTTAAAATTATAGGTTGAATTGATGTATATAATCACACTACAACCTTCTCACATTTTTCCCTTTAATTTTTATTTTTGTAGTATTTTACTGCCATGAAGTAATCTTGCCCTTTCCATTATTATATTTTTTAAAGCTTCTAAAATACTTAAGAGACGTTTAAACATGATTTCCCTCCCATACAGAAAAGAAGTTATACGGCTTCTCTGAGACAAGGACGATACAAAAGTTGACAGCGACCACGTCAGAGACAGGACCGATCAGGAGACTTTTTTGACCCTAGTGCTACCCAGATATATAGTAACTTACAATATTCTAAGGAACATACAACAGCTGCAAGGCTTTTGCTTCTACACATACCCAGATTGTAATGGACTGTTTTCTAATAAAGAAGATCTTTTTTAAAAGCAGACCTTTAGTTTTGTCAGCTAAACAGTATGCATAATATTCGATAATAAAACTCAGCATACATATTTCAGGAACTCACTCCAAAGAGAAAGAAAATTTCAAGAAATGTAAGGGGTCTTTTTTTGTTTTTTAAAAATATAAGTAGCTTACAAGAGGCAAGAGTGTGTATACATATAAGTATTTATACAGACAGTTTGATGCATTCTTAGTCACAGAGGGACCTTGTCTCATTCAGGCTGTTAATTTCCCTGACCTGTAAGTCAATGGGACAGACACTGGGGTCCGAAGAATATTACATGCCATTTGCATATTTACCCAATATGTAATCTCTTGTAAGTAACTTATTTTTTATCCATCTTTTATATACTACCTATACAGTGAAGAAAAAAATGAGATTTATAAAGCATTTTGAAAACTGGAGATCACTGGAGCTCTTCAGCTCTTCAGCTTTATTTCTGCTTCTCTTCCAAGTGGAAGAGAAGTGTTGGTGAATTTTTACAGGAAACTGTGGCTGTTTTGAAAGAAGGTGCAGATTCTGTTTCCATAGCACCATTTTCCGAACGTCATTGTTTTGTTGTTCTTAAATTCCTCCCTCTTCAGGAAGCAGGTTCCTTTTCTTACAAAAGTTCTATGGATAAGAAACTTCTATTGTCTATATGTCTTCACAGGGGAAGTAAATAGATTTATGAATAGTTTTTAAAGTCAGAAGCCTTTATGGAGTTAGATCTCAACAGTAGAAAATTTATATGAGAATGAAATAAGCACTAAATGTTTGCCAACATCTCGAGGCCAGATAAATCACTCTGTCTCTGTTTTGAGAAAGAACCAGCTACATGTTTTGTAAACATTTTATAATCTTTAAAAAAAAAACAAATTTAAGAGGTTAACACTGTATTTCATGGAGCAAAAGGCCTTTTTTAAATGTAACCACCCTAATTCAAGCCAAGAAGTGCATTGTGACTTCACTGGATGAAAAGTTAAACAAGACATTTGAGGTCCAAGGGCAAAATGATGGCTGTGGTTTGTTGATACACTTAATTGGACACAACTTCAGGACACTGCCAATAATAGCGAAGGTCTCTTTTCAACTCCCTTTAAATGTCTTTCCCCTCCCTTCTTTGGGACTGAGCAAAAACAGGGTTTCCAGGCAGGAGCCTGCATTAGCTCTATTTGGAAACACGCTTGTCACACTCTTACTGCATGTTAACCCTCTGTCAGAGCCCCAGTTTCATCCTTGAGTGTTTCCCTGCATGCTAATAAGATCAGAAACCACTAGTGAGAAACACTCTGGCTTTTGTAGGGTCAGCACAGGGAGGGAAGTCCTACCCCACATCTACAGCTAACCTCCAGGTGTTTATCCCTGTCAGTTAGAGGCAATCCAGGTCCGTACATCCCCAAGCACCCCTCACTTGTACAGGCACTGGTCTGTTGGGCACCTCACACCTAGTCATTTCCAGAAAAAAAATTGCAGAATTAACTTTCTGATAGTTTTACCTCTCAGCTGCCCTGCTGTCAATCCAGCCCCAGCAGCAGCGCAAGGCAGAGCAGGACCTGTATCGCTGTCTTACCTTGACATGAAATTGTGGTCTTGGACTCAGATACCAGCGGTGCTCCTGTGGGTGCTCACGGGCTTCTCCGCTGTGAATATCCCTGCTTCCCTGGCAAGTACACGTACACATTTCTGATAGCAGTCTTGCTGATGCTCATCTGCCACTTCACAAATTGTCAAACATCTACTTAGGCACTGCAAAAACAACTTAGCATAATTGAATTTAAAGTCAGAGCAATTGTTCTTCATATGTTTTAAACCTGAAGTGCGATGCTTCTGTTTAAGGCCTGGAAAAGTCTTGTATGCCTGGAATCTTGTCATTCTCTAGCTATATTAGTTGCTTTAATAAAACGTATTACTTCTTCCTATGAACATTACTTCACAGGAGAGGCTTATTTTTGAGTTTAAACATTTAAATCTCTTCAGAGTAGAGGTTTTCAGTAGGTATCTGAAATTACAGCCCCTTACTGTACAAGATCTAATAAAAACTAACACTTTACTACTGTTTAATAGCCCCAGGTGCCTCTACACTTGCTTGATGCCTTGTGAGCAACGTCCTTTCTGCAGCTCACATTTGTTTTTTGCAATTGACCAGCCAGTGTTATTTCAATCCAAACACCAGCACTCCCTTTAAACTGTTCTTTAAGCTGTATTACAGATTTTTTTGTTGTTGTTAAGATTATATTTGCCTGTGTACAACCATATGAAATGCAATGTTAGAACTGCAAATGCACAGAAAATCAGGATATGCTGGAGGTGTCCAAAAGTATTGTCAACCTGACCATGTTTTCATTTCCTGTCCAAATATGTGCCTCAGAGTATTGGTTAAAGGTCCATTTTACAGTATATAAGACATCTAATGCTGTTAAATTTTCTCTTTGGGTCCATAACTTTTCCCCCCCTCCTTGTCAGTCTGTATCCTACTCATCATATCCTATTTGTATAGAGGTACCAGTTAAACAATGAAAAATAAGTGGCTATGAATATTAATTTTAAAACCAAATTTATTCCAGTCCTTCTCATGAATATATTGTGTTTGTTTCCTGTGGTCACGTGGTTGAATTTTATAAGCACAAATGTTTATGTAAAGAGAGTTTTGAAGTCACTTGAATGAGCACACATTGACAATACATCCTGAATTTGAAAGTCAGGAGTGCTTGATCACTCATCCAGACACGGGGAACAAAAACAAAACCCCAGGCCTGCTGAGGACAACAGCCAGAGAGAGGCAATCAGACAGCAAACACAAATAAGAAAGGAATGAGTGGAAGTTTAGGAGAGCAGGTAGCTAAATTCATTTATAAAGGGGAATTAACAGAAAAATAATTTTTATATTCAATAAATAATAACCTTTATCATGTAGAAAAACTCAGCATCAGGCTAGTGTCCAGCTGAAAATGAGAATTCCTGGATAACTGATGAACGTAAATGAGCAATAACCACTTGTGTTGTTTGGGAAGTTCAACAATGACTTTTCAATTACAGAAGATTTCAGCTATGGCTATTTCACCTTTTGGCTTGAGGTGGAGTACAGCTGCAGTGGGAACACAGCTTGGAGCCATTCCTTCCAGGTGGAATTTGAGGTAAGCCACCAGTCAGGAAGAGCTGCAAGGAGAGTCAGAGCAGAGAATTGGTTCATCTTCTAAAAGTCCAGCTCAATAATAAGGACATTGGTAAAAGATTGGGAGTAGTCACATGGAAAGGAAAAAAACAAAGAACTTTTTTAGGGGCCTGATCATTCCTCACATATTGAGGAAGTGTCTCTATGTGGGAATAGAGTTGGGAGATGCTGACTGAAACCGGAGAAAATGGTCCTTTGATAGGTCTTAAGTGACCTCCCTGCCATGCCTTTACCCAGACAGACATATCTGAGAAATTCGGATGAGCAGGTGGTAAATCAATAAGTTATAGAACGATGACGTATTTAATGTGTGAGGTTATTTGACCTGAACATATAGTTAGAATGAGCCTTTGAACTCAAAAAATTCCCTAGTAAGTTGTAGTCATTGTTGATGTAGGTAATTGTGATCCATGAAAAGCAAATTATTAGGGGAAGGAAAATCACATGATATGTATAATCATTTTTGTTTTCTCATCTGAGAATTAATTTTATTCCTAAATTTTTCCTGTATTTCAAATGAGATCATTGCTGAAAGATATAACTTTTCTGTTTATACACAGGACACTTAACTCTATTGTCTCTAATTTACTATGAAGAACATGTTGCAGTGACACTATTTTCAGACTTACTGAGTATTTAAACGCAAGAATGGACCATATTTTATATTTTTGAAAATGAGTTTGTCAGTTCAGGTAGCAGCTTATAGGACAAAGCCAAAATTCTTATCTCCATGAATCCAGGAGGCACCAAATTTCATCTCCTCACATAGACTGAAAATTCTGTGACAGTTCTGTATATTTTGTTTGTAATTGCAGGCTGTTATGATTTAGTGTAAAATTCATGAATAAGCACAGGATCAACCATCGGGACTTAAAACTTTCGACTCGTGGGCAAATGTCTGAGCCAGGCTGTGGACTAGGCTCAGAGGAAAAAGCCGCCTGGTCTTTTGTAGTAGTTGTACAAAATTATTGGGCCAGGAACAGTCCCAAAGAGACTGTATCAACTAGCAGCTGGAGTGCTTTCCTCACACTGCTGTGGACTCCTGTCCGAGGCAGTATTGGAAGCTCAGGAACCAAATACCAAGGTCTTAATTTCATTCTGGAAGCTAAGGTATTTCAGCACTGATGACCTTTACAGGATTTGGCTATTAATGACCTGAATTAGGCTTCTCTTTATATAAGGTTTTAAAAAGCCTATAAAAAAGTCACAGTCTTTTTTTTTTCTTTTTTCCACATTTGGATAAACTATTCTGCTGTAACTGAGTATATTGCAATATACACTACTTCATTAGGAAGGGAAGTGCATTCATTAAATGCATAAAATGCCCTGCCATTGTGATATGCGATGGATTCACTAAAACTGTTCTCCCAGTAGAAAAAACAGAGAGCATATGGTAGAAAAGGGAGAGAAAAGAAACTCAAATGTCTCACAAATGGATATTAATTCAAGCTGATAAGTCTTTTATTCAAACTTTAATAAACTTATACAGTGATAAGTCTGAATGGGAGAAAGGCGTAGCCCAGGATTTCTTAAGCCATTTATATCTTATTTGAAATAATTTGTTTCAGAGATAGGAAAAGTTTTTGTCACTTACCGTTTGGGTCATGAGAACAAAAAAATCAATTAAAAAAAAGGAAGAGGAAGGAATGAAAAGGGTGGAGGGAAAAGAAGTTTCCTATTCAGAAGAATAAGATTTTATTACTCTCAGGTCCATTTCTGAGTCATAATTAAAACCCACCAAGCATATAATATGTGTGAGTACTCTGAACTACTAAGTGCAGAAACCATGGTGTATTTTTCACTTGCCATTATTAGATTAAGACAATTTTCATAGAAAATATAATGGGCATTAAATTACTTAGTGTCAGTTTTACACAGAAATAATAGTGGTGTTCTACTGAGACCAGTGTTAAATAGCTCATAAACATTAAGCAACATTTTCCTCTGTCTTAGTATTAGTTATTCTTCTTGCCTTTTATACCAGTACTTATTTAATTGCCATTACTTTTAGGAAGAATATATGGAATAGCAGAAAGCAACATATTCTGTTTCAATGTGACTGCAGGGCAAGAAATGACAAGGAGAAGTATTGAAGTGCTATATGGACATTTTCACTTCTTTGTCCATACCTCTGTGTCATAAAGGACCAAAGGGGTGGTATCATTTGACAAGTGTTGTTTGTATGCAATATGCATCATGCAAACCAATGATAATATTAGGTTTCATGAACAATTAATGTAGTTAGCAGCAGCAGTAGAAAATTAATATTCTAGGTTGAATGGCGTGTTGTTTTTTAGAGAAAAAATATTTTATATCACAGCATTACAATCATTCAAGATTCCAGGGTTTTGCAAACCTTGGCTAGACACCAAAGTCCTGCAGCCTCCATGTTCTGATAATACTGACTGAGACAGAAAAATCCTTCAGCCTTTTTCTCTCATCAGTGAAGATTTCTCATTCACAGCTCCAAAAAGAGAGGAATTGCTGCAATTACAGATTGGAAATTTTCTTTAAAAAGGCAAGGGGGCACTTCAGTTCCACTATTCAATTCCAATATTCTATATTCAGTTTGCCCCCCCTTTTTTTTTTTTTTTTTGGTTGGTTGGTTGGTTTTGGGTTTTTGTCTGCGTAAGAAATTCACTGGTGAAAATAGGGGAAGCCTTCTTGTCTGGACAGGCTTAAATATCATGCTAGTCATAATTATTAATCAGTACCATTTTCACAAGATATTCAGAGTCATTCCATTTTGTTTACTTGTATGTTTTGCATCTGGTATAGAAACTATCATACCTTTGGAGTCCAGCAACAGATTATAAGGTATGTGCATATTTGCTATTAATTCTACGACCTGTTTCGATTCACATTTCAGTGTAGTTCTAACGACTCACGTGGGGTTCTCCTGGCTGAGTTAATCTAGTCCTGGCAGACTATGCCAGGAAGACTATGCCAGACTATCTAGTCCCATGCAGAGTGCTGCTGGGAAGACTGCATACCATGCTCTGTTCATATAAAACAGCTGTGATCTTTGTCCTTCTGCTTAGAAATTAAATCCATAAAAACAAATACTTCTTGTTTTCTTAGGTGGCAACAAGTCTAATGTGGGACAGCAGCACAGCAGCATTGCAAAGTGATAAAACACAGCAGTACTTAACTCCAGTGGCTTCCGCTCTGAAAAATATATAGTCACAAGGTGTTTATAGCGTGTGGGAATTAAAGCCTGTGAAATGTGTACACTCAGTAGCTGGTATACAGATCTTCAGAGACTACTCATTCTGGCATCAAACGTGCTTATTCTACAGATGGATGTGATCTCCACTGTCCTTTGGAGAATTCCCTAATTTGGCCCTTTCCTATCGTCAGCCGGCCACTTCCTTTCCCCAGACCATTGTGAAGGTTTAGAATAGCTCCTCTTTTGGCAGGAGAGTGAACAGGAAAAGTGAAGTTAAAAGCAGTGTTCTGCTGGGAATACTCAGCTTACTAAAGAGAGTGGTGAGTGACTGATAACTGCCTTGTGGCCCACCCTGTGAAGGTTGTGTTGCTTTATTTGAAAGCTCAGCTTGGGAAACATGCTTGGCAAAGCTTCTGATTCATTGCTGTATCAAAGTCTGAACAGTTCTGGGAGGTGTTGCTGATGAGGCCAAACCAGGATGGCTGGGATAAAGACAGCCAGTATAATTCAAGGTTATATGACATTTTCCCAAGGTTTTTTTTTTATTATTCCTGGAGAACTCTAGAGATCAAACATTTGATCGTCACATAGGATGTCCCTGAGATAAATGAGGAAAGCCTCATTCAATGGATCCTGTGGGAGCAAATAGTTACATGCATTCTAACCTCAGACCAGGGTTATACAGTTTATGAGAGATTAGGGGTGAAAAACAGGCAGCAGCTGAAAATGATAGACAGCAAGCTTTTTCTTTGCTAAGAGTAAAAATAACTCTTCCAACTTCAAGAAGGGAAGTGTATTAGTAGTAGTTCAGCCAGAAAGCTGGAAGTGCACAGCACAAGGAAGTATGGGTAACTCAGTGTCTCAGAGACAGATTTTGGAGAACAGAGAGGGCAATGCTGCGTGGCACTCATGAGCTAAAACTCCAGCCATGGGCTGACCAGACTTGGGAGAAAGGTACTCGTGAGTGAGATGGAAGTAAGCTTTTACATAGGAAAAGAGAAGGCTGAAACTTTGCCCATGTGTTAATGAGGAAAGAAATCATTTGGATATATTTTGTTCTGCAGGAAATAAGAATAGCAGTGAATGGGGTTCTTTAAAAGTAACATAAGGCTGTCTTTTCACCCTTCTGCTAGTCACAGAGTGCACTGACTGCGCGGCCTAGAAGACCAGCCCTGTTGCTGACTCTAAGTAAATCTTTACAAGATCCCAGATAAGCAAGTGATCAATGAAGAACACAGTCTGTAAGGATGAGAGGAAGTCCTAGGGCTTCAGCAGGAGAAAAAAATCTTTAGAATATCAGCTGCATCTTCAGTCATTTACAACCCTTAAAAACATAGACATCAGTGGGTGCTGCTTCTCAAGGAACTGTACCTGGTAAAGTGTGTCTGGCTATCACTCCAGCATGAACTACTGTCTGTAAATACAGTGAAATAAATAGCTATACGTTCAAGAANTTTTTCTCCAGAAAGGGCATAAACATTGGTATACAAGCTAAAAGACAAACTGATTTGAATTCTGTAGTAGATATACTACTTGTTACTCAAAATCAAGACTTTAATCCAAATACACAAATATCTCTCACTCTCTTTCATACCGTTTCTTTTGAGACCATATTTTTTAAACTGTCTTAAAATTAATTCAAAAAATTCTATCTCCAAGTGATTGAAATGACAGTCTGCCCAGAGGGGAAAAAATCATTAAAATGATCTGAAGTCAATGATGTTTAATGAAAATTAATATATTAAACAAATGTAATGTGACATCTGATATTTCAAAAATAATTGATTTCCATTTGCTAAACAGTTGCAGCTCAGAATTATGATTCACGGCACTCTACTTTATTAGTTTCAAGGAACATGGCTTACACTTAATAGAAGTTTTAAACCACAGGGTTTAAAACATATGGCTTGTGGAAGAGAGAAGCCTCCAAGAAATGTTATATTTGATGTAAGAGATATGAAAAATATTGTCAAACTATTCTTTCCATGCTAAATTTGGATAACTTATGGTACAATGTGTGTCTGCAGTTATATACTCAAATATTGAGTTATCAAAAATTAATTATTTATTACTGAAAATATTCAGTGCAGTGCCTTTAAGGAAAATAGCCTAAAGACTGAAAGAATTAAATAACTTTCTGAACGTGAAATTCATCTGTCCGTACTTCATGATTTTTTAAAAAATGTTCGGGGTTTGAGCAACCTCCCCTCATGTTTAATCACAAAATCCTTGGCATGAGGGGAGGTAAGCCAGGGCACGAAGGAGATGCAAGGCACAGCATTGAAACTGAGTGGTGTGGAGGAGGGCTGTACCCACACTACCACCTTGAGAAGACTTCCCAGATGTTGGCCCTTGCCCTCATGTTGTGGCAAAACAATAGGTCTGCATGAATTCCTGTTACAATTGTATTCTTCTCCACCTGAGCCCTCTTTTCCAAAACAAAACCTATGTTCATAGCCCAAACAGGAGTCCAGGTTAGGCTGGGCAATGAGCAGATGAGGTTCCCAAATCCTTCGCAGGACATTTGGTAGAGCAGTAGGGATGGCCCCCTTTCCTTCATTTTCACAAGACGATACCCACAAAAAGGATCGCAGATCTTGAGTCTGAATTTATTCAGATGAGTCAAGTGGAAGTTTGCTACTGGCTGTGGAAGAAGCACAGCCCAAACAAAGGTAACAGGACTTGAAATAACTTTTTTTTACATGTGATAGAATTAAACAAAATTCCCTTCACTTACCCTACCTTCCTAATATTGTCTCATCAGAAGCAAACAACAATACATTTAAAAATGTGTATGTATGCAGCAGTTATTCTTGCCAATACACTCAAGTACAAGGGGACTCTTGTGTCACAGAGGTCATTCCCCTGTTATTGAAGCAACTAATTCTTTTTTTTTTTCTCAATACTGATAAAACTTTGTCTAAAATCCAGCCAGGTTTCCCTGTCTTCTCAGCTCCTCTGGAATGTTTTTCCAAAACTTGTCACTATCGTGGTTAGGAAACTTAATTCAAACGCCCATTTTGCATTTACTGGGACCAGTTAGTACATTTAAAAATTGACCTTTTTTAAAGTACAACCTCTTCTGTAATAGAAGTATTGATGTAGTATGATTGCTAATTATTTAAGAACTAAAAAATGGTTGTATTTTTATTGGAAGCCAGCGTAGGAATGCATTGTGACTAAATATTTCATTTAGTTTCTTTTGGGCTAATCAAATTAACCTAAAATAAGGTGAGGAGATAAGCCTTAGAAATAAACCAATACTGAAATCTCTAGTTCCACGTACAACTGAACACTGAAGTAAATTCTGACTAGAGTCTGAGAATGTGTATGACCTTTCCCCTTTTTTTGGGTTCTTTAGAAAGGTTAGAAATAGCAAATTTATAAATCTCTCACATAAACAATAGCATGAATAAAGCTATTGCACAGGACCATTTTCTATGCAACAGGGTTATGCAAAATTGTTAGACAGAAAACACATTATTTTAGCCCTCCCCAATATTGAAAAAGGACACTCAAGAAGGGAATATTTTAAAACATCTTGTAAAGGGATTCATATGCTTCTTTTAAAATGGTAGAGTGAGGAAAGAGGAATTTCCAGTTTCAGTTTCTTGATTTTGATTCGATAATTTCTGTTAATAAGTAACCTGAATATTCAGTAAAATCTATTTAGCTTTTCACAGTGATTTGTCTATACACACACTGCTCATACACATAAAACAGCTGGTTATTTTAAGGCAAGGCTTCTTACAGTTGAGGAAACCTCCAGATGTTTCAAAGACCTCCTCATTCAGCCTTCCATGCCTGCTTTTGCTCTTTGATTCCTGTGGCATTAGTTCTTACAGCTGATTTCTGCTCTTTACAGGTCTCCATCTCCACAATGAACATCAAGACAGCTTGTCAGGGGAAGTTAAATTCAAAGGCTTTCAACGTTGCTTTTCTGTCTGCCAGCGCTTTGTTGTTGTTTTCTTTTTCTTCCTATTCGCAATAGGAATTGTGCACACATAGCTACAGCAATTGCTGAACAGTATTTTGAAGTTGCTACATGTAGAGAATCATTTTCCTGTAGTGGTATTTTTTAAACTGTTTTTCATTCAGTATTTTTGGTTGTGTTTGAAAGTTCAGGAGGACTAGTCTTTGTTAGTAAACCAGAAGGAAAACATAAAGTCTTTCAGTGAGAAAGGAACAGAAAGCATATCTAGTTCTTGTATTGCAAAAGTGATCTGCTTAATTTCTGTGCTAGAACTTCTCTCCTGAGCATGAATTTCCACCAAACTGTGGGGACATTCCATGCCTCAGTAAGTGACTTTAAACCACTCTGGGATGACACCAGTTTTATTGTAACCAGGAGATTTCTCAGAAAGGCATGTGATTATTGGTGTATGTAATGAGTATAATCATGATCAGAACTACAAGTTTAGTTAAATTATGTTCCTTGTTAAAAGAAAAAGTAAGCAATGTAGCATTCTAACGGTAAAATGTCGTTAAATAATAAAAAAATCATCCTTATTTAGCATATCAGTCAGAGGCAGCGCATGAGCCGATGTTTCATGAGCTGTTCTAAAGCAGTTGTCCAAACACCTTTATTTCTCAATCTACTTTACAGTCTGTGCTTCTACATCCAAATAAATCTTGGTTATAGTAAAACTTCATTTATTGTATGGAATGGGGAACTGTTACCCAAACCACAGAGCACACATTAAAATTGACCTAACCAGAGAATTAGTCTGAGGCCAAGTTAACAAAAGCTTTTTTTAGGAATGTGTAAACCTTTCCTTTTTATTATATCGCATTTCACACTACTTTCCAAAATAGAAAGCACGTAATCAAATACAGTTTTACAGAATGACATATAACAGTAGAAAATGCCATCTCACCCACAGAGATGGCAAAGACAGCCAGTGCAGACAGTAGCATTAGCTGCGTGACATCCCATGCATTAGGGACATTTCAGATGAAGAGGGGGAAGTTCTGGATGAACACGGATAACTTCACTGTTTTGAAAATGGGCAAGGAAACTGTGCAGGAAGGGAGGTTGGAAGTGGCTTATAGAAGAGCTTGAATTGCAGGTTGCAATTCTGCATGTTACGATCCAGCAGCTATTTTGTATTACTCCTCTTCATACATGTATCTGTCTTGGACTGACTTCACAAAGCACTTAAGCTCATAAGACATGGTTACTTGTCTACATGACTACATAATTAACATGTTCCTTTTTTCCCAGAGTGAACAAAGAAAATTAAGCAATCGGCAGAGTTCCCTATGGAGCCATCATATTCTCACAAGCATACCTCTGAATTTACTTAAGCAAATACAGACAGTACAATGACAATTAAAATATGCTGGCTACATTTGGCTGGTACTTTACAGTAAGCATATAATGATATGATAAGACTAAATTTATGTCTTTAAAATCCACTGAGAAATACTTTGAACAGAGACAATGGAATAGCAATTGCAGCAAGCAAAATTAGAAAGAATCAAGTCTCATAATCAGATGTATAGTTACTACAGGGCATTATGTGACAGATTTCATTTTGTGACTTGGACAAAACAAATGGTTCAATGATTTTTTAACTTAATGGATGCCTGAGGTTATATGGTGATATGTATGTTGTGTCAAATATAAGCTTGTACAAGGGTTTTCAGAGACTTTCACCCAATTTAAAATGTCCCATACACCTAAATCACTTATGCACGTTTAAAAATTTCTGGTTTAGGGTTGGATGTTAATTCCAAAAATCTAGCCTGCAATAACCCTTTATAACTCTGAGTAAGTGCCTTGCTCTAGATTAAACAGCTTTAAAAATGAAATTACAGGGTCTGCACATGGAAGACATGTGCAGACATCTTCAAGAAATGCTGTTGAATCAAAGCAATTTAGTGGTGAGAATCAAAAACATTCTGGGTACTAGTGGGAAGCTGGACTCTGTCCTTAGCAATGAGTAATGGGTTTAGTTAACTGAACACTTTAAATTATGACCTATCTAATTTCAAAATACAGACAGATGTCTTTATCAAGAAAATGTCTTCCTCAGAGCAGCCACAACTAATTTTGCTCCCTGAGTTGAAATCCTGAGACTTAATTGCCATGACTGTTGGATGCCTGTTTGCCGGTGGTGTTATTATTGCTAAACCTGTATCCATCTGTTTGACTAAGCCCTTTTCTTTTTCCACAATGATCTTTTGCAGTACTAGTTCTCCAGGCCACATTCAGCACCTCTTTTATAGTTACTGTATTTCAAGGCAAAAGCCTTATTTCTTTTCCCAGAAAATAAATTTTGACTGGAAAAATATTCTGAAATATTATGATACTGCTATTAATTTAGTGGAACCCTAATAATCACGTGAGTCAGTCAGGTCCTTGGCTTTGCAGCAATAGTTTCATAAGGCAACAAACCTATACTTTTTGCATAGGAAACATATATCAAGCCCCCTAGTCACTTTGGAATATCAATTTCTATGTTGTAGACAAAACTTGCTTCAATAAGACATATCTAGCCTGTTCCTTTCCTGGATTACAGTTATAGCAAAAATACAGTTCATATAAGATAGTGTGATAAAATGCTAGCAATATACAGGACAAGAAATTCTATTTACACAATACTTTATCTTGTGAAAATAGAGCTTGCATTTCTTCTTTTCCCCTTTGATTGGAGCATGCCTCTAAGTCTATCAACTCCAAGGCTTACATAGTTTTAAGTAAGAGTAGACTAGAAATTTAAAACCATATACCAGATGATTCCTCTTCATTAATCAGATAAGGTTAATATATGGATTAGCATTGTACTTAACTAGTACAATACCTGATCATTAGAATTAGGGTTTATGTAAACCAATAGGTCAAGCAAAAGACAGAAGATTGACTCTGATCCGAAATAACACTGTATTGAGCGGAGGGGAAATGATTTTATGATATTTACGATTTAAAAAAAAAAAGAAGATAAAGAATAAGAATTAAACTAAGGCTTTTTCCTCTGTCTGGTAGATATAAGCTAATAGATTTTCTGTTGAATTGTCACTGTCTGATAAAGATTATAGTCCTTATAGAAAGGGGACAGTTGAGAAGGCCGTATTAATCCTAATAATTAGAATTGATTTTAATGTCATCTCACACTGACCACCTATACTGGCTAAATCTGTCTGGCCCTTGGCCACATGTCAACCCTCTTCTAGAGCTTTTGTGAGTGTTGATCTCCTGCCCCCTTGTCTCCCACCCTGCTGCCCTCAGCTGTCCTCACAATTTAGCCAAACACCCAGCAACTGCACAGCTCCCCGCTCGTGGCATCCTGCCTTCCTGCGTGCCTCTTCACTGCCTCTCAGGGAGCCGTCTCAAGACCAATCATCATTATATTTAAATTGAATTTGCCAAATATTTTTCCCCTTTTTTTTCCAGTGAGTTTGTTATTATGCTGGTAATTTGCTCTTTTATTAGGAATATAGCCAGTATGGTTTACTAGTTGGGAGCTATTTTAGACAGTGATTTTTATTTTAGAAAAAGAAAGCTCTGTGATCCATTTTTCATTTTCTCTAGCAATAACCAAAATGCAGCTACCTGTTTTTATGACCCAGGATGCCATACTCCGAACAAGAAGTTAGGACTACTTCTCACACTTAATACCTGTTCTTGTAAAAATGTTCCTCATTACAATGAACCTGACTCACAAGTCTTTCATTAGAAAATCCCAGTTGGCCATTAAACAGTATTAATGTTTTCTTCTTGTGCTTAAAAATGAATAATTCATATCCTCTATGAGAATAAACTAGCATGATGAGTAATAGGGCAGAAAAAATACACATTTATGTCCTATTTTATATATTTTACCGTGTGCTGGCTACATGTGATTTTCTGCCTTCGTTTTTGTTGGCTAGGGTGAATTTTGTTAAAATATATTTTTTTATGTATGTAGGAATATATATGTATATATGTTTACGAGATGTATGGATCAAAATAAATGAGCTTTGGTGTGTGTCTGTGTACATTTTCCCCCCACACACGTACACACAGACATACTCATGGCACTTTAAAAACTTCAAGGAAATAAAAAAACCTGAACAATACTTTTGATAAGGGAACAATTGCTTGGAGAAGCTCAGCTCTTCTGTGCACTGTCATTTCCCTGAACTGTGTCATGGCTGTAGGTATAGCCTTTTTTTTTTAATTTTTTTTCCCTGCACAAACAGTTGTCAATTAGAGTTTCAAAATATTCACTAACACGTCTCACACAAAGTGGGTGAACCATGTGGAACGTCTCCTGATGAATCATGACCATGACTATAAGTGTTCTTTCATGCTTCCTGCCAACTTATTTAGTAAAAAAAAAGCAAATACAAAACAGAAAATAATCCCTTCAGAGCAGAGAGAAACTGTCCTGCTGCTAGGGAAGGGAAGGGAAGGGAAGGGAAGGGAAGGGAAGGGAAAGGAAATATTAGAAACTTAAAACTTAGTAAGTTTTGACAAACAACACATTGCTATCAGGCCATCATCAGCTCAGCTCCTTTTGTTGAGATTCGCCACATGTGGGATCTGATTTGTCCAAGAATAGTGGTCTAAGAAGACATTCCTCCAGCAGAAAAAGAACAAGCATGTTTCTTTATGTGTGACAAACCATGCCTTCCCAGGAGGGAAAATCTGAGCCCGGTTCCTTATTCCATTTACAGCACCTTAGCAATTCAACCTTTTCTATTTATTTCACTTATAACCAATCACCCAGTTTTGTTTAAAAAAAAGAGAAAAGGTCATTTGAGAAAAAGTAAAAACTTCATTTAATTCCCAATAAACACGGCATTATACTACTTGTTGAAAAAAAGAGGATAGGTGTGTCTCAGTTTAATTAACATAATTTGTGACCCATATGATTGGGAAAAAAAAGAATTAATCCTAGAGGAAGTAATGGGCTATTAGGGTTTGATAAAACTTCTGCTTCCAGCCAAGTTTCCTTGTAACGCATCCTTAATTAACGTGCCATTATTTGTAAATGTTGCCAAACGCCTATAAAAAGCTAATTGGAGTTTGTTTAAGTTAATTAAACAGAGCTGCTACTCCTGACACCCTCTTTGCAGAGTGCACTGACACCCGCATCCCCTCTGCGCCTCTTCCCTAGGCCTGTGCCTGCTGCCACCCTCACCTCCCAGGGACTGACGCCCCTGCAGGGACAGGCAGGGTGGGCTCCTGCAGAGCAGAGGCCTGGTGCCATCGGCCCCACGTCCGCAGACACCAATGCTGCCAGGCCACCCTCATGGCACCCACAGGCTGGGCTCCCCTGCACCCCAGTGAGGCGCCCGCTGGGCCTGGCCTCCTCCCAGCCCCGGCCTCCGAGATGGAGACATGGGCCCTGCTGTCAGAGGCCTGTGCAGCCTGCACTGCCACAGGTTTAATCCCCTCCAGCCGGAGGGAAGAAAGGTTCTTCAGCTGAAGAGAGAAGTGTATTTTTTGTCATATTTGCTGAATGTTCCGGCAGAGAGTTCCCAGAGGGGCACAGCACAGCAGAGGCCCCGGGCAGGCCCAGCCCAGCAGTCCTGCCAAGGAGGCTGAACTGGGGAAGGGGTGCACTACCCATCTGTCACCTCCTTGCAAATACACCCCACCAGTACACAGGACTAGCAAAGAGCCCTACAAAGGTGAGTGCAAATCCTGCCTGCTTTTCAGCCTGGGAAGGCTGCTGAGCCACAGAGGTAAGGTGCAGACCCAGTATCCCACCCAGGTACAGGCCTGGTTGGAAACTATTGTATTGCTTGGTTAATACAGTCTTCCCCTCCTTCACCACACTGCTCTTTATATTTTTGTCTGGAAAATTTAAGTGTGAAATTGAAAGCAGTTGTGACAAAGTCTGTGGCTGGTCAAAATGCAGGAGGAAAAATTTTAAAAAGTGTAGCAGATGAGAGAGAACAGACCAGATTGGCTCAGACCAAACTAAACAGGACAGGGCAGGAGCAGCCAAGTAAAGACTACACTTTGTTGTGGCTGAAACAGTGCCCTCCAAGCCAAGGTGTAAGAAATACTAGCTTCCGCCTTCTGAAATTATAAAGCTTATTTATATGCATAGAAATACATATACATGTTTATGACTGTGTGTATATGTGTATGTATATATACACATGTATAGGCAGAGAAAGCTAGGTATTCTATCTTGTTTTTTTCCTCACTGTGCCTGTCTTCTTCATTTGGAAAAGTAATGCTTCAGTGAACAGTTATCATAATCTTATAACAAATAAGAATGATCTAGAGAGGCTCGTCCATCCTCCCAAGTTAAACATTGATTTCTTATTGTAATGGAGGTTATCCCTCTCCAGAACTTATGCTGAATATGGGATTTTACCACAGTAATGAACAAATAAGAGATGCTGGAAGCCATTCTTTGTCATCCTTGTAACTCTTTCTCCAATTCCCGTTTGACAACCCAGAGATTTAGATGCAGTATATAATGTTTATGGAAGATCTCTTTTTTTTAATGGCAATATTTGATAGCCTAATTTTTTCTGTTTGTGACTCAGACACTTGCATTTTCACTGGCTGATGCTCATTTCATATGAATCTTTTTTGCCATCCACCTACAAAGAAAACAGAAAAGATGTTGCAGCCAAAACACATTTCTATATCTCACAGTAGTAATTTAGCACAGAGAACACCTAGCTGTCTCTATAGATTCAACAGATAAATGAAGCTATCATCGGTGAAAGCGAAAAAATTTCATGCCTTCCTAGCAGATAATTGATCTTTGTTTTCTCATTGTCTTGCTTGCAAACAAAACAGATTTCTTCCAGGTTACCTTTTAACTGAGCTAAAATAACATGAGACATTTCTAGATTTTAATCATAATTCCACAGTCAGAAGGTCTTTGAGAAAAAGGACAGGTCTGTAGAACAAAGGTTAATATCAACACAGAGGATTCACATGGAGGATATATGTCTGTCTACAGAGGGTTCCACAATGCACAAATGCAAGAAAAAACATTTCCTTGTCTGCTAAGAAAAGAAACCCCATGTTTTATGATTTAATCCTAAATTCACTAAGATTTTCGTATCTGGTCTGAGCTATTATAACAATAAGCCTGCATGTAGACATCTAACATATCCTTCTATTATAGGCCAGTGGAGAGAGGTGAACATCGCTGGCTGGCTCAGCTTACCCCATAGTTGCCATTGCAGCTTTTTCATTTTTACAAAGTGCTTTTGTCAGCAGGGAGACCTTAAAATGGCAGTGGAGACTGAATTAACTTTTCTTCTAAATGGGAACTTTCTAAAGTTGACCAGAAAAGTATTAACAATTGGGAAAATTAGCATACCTTCCGACAGTGCTGTGATGTCTCTGAGAATAAGAAAATCCCCACTGAAAGTGGCAGTCTGCCTCAAATCTTCTATCAGTAAGAAAAGACGGGTAAAATCCCATTTTCATTTCAAAACAATCAGTTTTACTTCTATCCTGAAAGAACATTTCAATAGAGAAATACGAATTTGTCGTAAATACTTTGGACATTGTAATGAAGAAACAAGAATCACTTCTTATGCTAAAATGCAGGTATAGGTGTTAAAAAGTGTTAACCCAATTATATGTGAAATGTTTCTTTTCAAGATAAATTCTGCTGACAGTTTAAGAACTTAGATGAGGGAGTGTATGCAGAGAATACTCAGATCTGGTAGATCCAAATCCACCATATGTAGAACAAAGCAAGGTAATCTAAACCATAAAAGTGTGTATGTGATACTATAAATCATGGGTATTAACCAGAGATATAAATACAGGTATGTTTTCCTGAGAGTTAAGACTTGGGAATTGTGAAATTGATTACAGTGAGAAATATTAATGCTGTAAATATGCTTCTTTTTTTTTAAACTACCTTTAGTATATTCACAGCAGCATGTCTGAATGAAAGAGCGAAATTACAATAGTAATTATCAGAACTAGTTGTTGCATCCCAGCGTATAATTTTGTAAAGAACCAAGTACATTAAATTATTACCATAGGCATATTTCTGGAATAGGATAGAAGAAACAGAGCTTAACCAATGCTATTTGGGGAGTTACATCGTAGAGAAGATCCCTCCATGGCTGATGATTCTCTGCAGTCACAGCTGGTTTCTACCCCAGTGAAAGTGACTCTTAACAGAAATGAGAGCAAAGCTTGGATGACAGACTATGTTTGTATTTCAGTTTTCCATACAGTTCTGGGCTGTACTGACAAACACTTTGAGTTTAGGCACATACGTGCAGGTGCACAACTTCTGCCTTCCTCCATCTCCACATGTGTAATTCTGAGGTGGTTCCTCAGAGAGGAGAGGAGGCAAAGACTCGCCACTCTCAGTGGTGCCAGCCAGCATCTTACAGGACCGACTCACATGCTGCACAAAAGATATATGTGTGTAAAATTCACTTGGAAAACTCATTTAGCTTCTCGCCTAGGAAAGCCTTTTTTTTTTTCTTTTTTTTTTTTTTTTAATCCCTAACATAACTGTTGCTCTCAAACCTGCTTAAGTGAGTAAATTATGACTCCTCTACCCTGGCTTCAGCCAAGCAGTGGGTGTAGCGCAGAGGTCTTGCTGGTCCACCCATAGCAGGGCAGACAGCAAGGGAAGCCCTAGCAATAGTGGCTTTCTCCGCACCCCTACTCCATGCAGATCCAGCAGATCTCCAGCCAGCATTGGGACACACAGGGACATCTTAGCAGCCTGTATTCCCACAGGAGGGCATACATCAGGGCACAACACCAGCACCTACCTGACAAAACCTGAGATCCTCTCTTTAATTTCTATGAGTTTCGTAAAATCTTCTCCTTGTCCTCTGCTATCTCGTTGCTACCTCCTGCCTGAAGGCTTTGGAAGGGGTTGGGGAACTGAGATAGCAATGTGGTACAGGGAATAGATTGATGACAGCCAAATGGGGGACTAGAGAGAACCAAAATCACAACTAGGTATTTTAGACCTAATTACTGGGAAAGTAACAGGCAGTGCTAATTTCATCAGACCTGTAAGTACTGACCAACTGCTCAAGGGAACAACAGACTCTCTAAAGTAGCACAGCAGTAAATTGCACAAAAACTGGCATCATCTCAAAAATAAGGATGTGTAGCTCTGTGGGGAAACAACAGATTAATGCAAAAATACAGTTTTCAGAATTTAGGTGAATTTATTCTAGCAGAGACAGAAGAGACAGGGGAAAAGGTCAAATTCTTGTAATACAAAAGAGGTAAAAAATAAACAGAATAAACTGTAAATATGAATATAATACAGGCTTTAAATGTAGTGCGGATGGAATTTGTGGTAACAAGTCCAGGAGAATGGTTCACAAAACCTGTTCTTAACTAGTTGGCTTTCTGTAGATTTATGAACAGTAATAGATCTTCCAGGTATAGGTTAGGTGCCTACATTGCTGCTTCTGTGAATGACCACAGGTACTGTTGTCTTTATTGAACTGTTAGCTACTGATTGGATCTTTACCTTACACTGAGGTCCACTTGAGGTTGAAAATTTAGGTGCCCACGCCTTGAAACCCTGTAAAAGCTGGTAGCATTGTGGAGCTGATGCTGACAGGATCATGGTCAGAGAGCAGCATAGCTCAGTCAAGGCAATGTTCTTAAAAAAAAAAACAAACTGGTGGAAGGAGTGCCATATCCCTGTTGTGTCACAGCCCAGTGAGCAGAGCAACTTTGTGGCACTTTGCCCTTTACACTGTAAGAGAAAGGCTCTCTTCCTTTCAGGTTTTTCTGCCTGTCCTCCCTTACAGCATATCAATCAGGAAAGAAAGCACAGACTACCGAAATCTTCTAGTACTGTAAAACTGAATCCCAACCTTGCAGTGATAAATTAGTAGTTTGCTGTCTGGAACATGCGTAACTCCAAGTGACCACACATTTTACTGCCCCTGCAACTTCTAAAACATCTGGAGAGCATGAGGCCAGCTTGACTTAACAGCTGCATGCTCACACCAAAGATGAAGTGGAGCTGGGTGTTTAGCTGAAGCAGTCTGGGCTACCTTCTGGTTATCCTTCCATTCACCCGCTTCTTGGGCACCCATGCATCTGCAGAAGCTCTCTGTCTGGGGGTCCCAGCACGGCGCTCCTGCTTCTGCTCAGCTCCAGGTTCTCTTGTGCTGCTAGGGACTCCTGGCTTTAGGACTTTACTTTCTTTCACTCATCTCTAAAACTTGCCCAGTTTCTTTGAGGCAAGATGCTGAATTGCATGACACAAATCATGAAGGCAATTTCTATGCTAGGGGAACAGAGTTCTTTCTGTAAATAAAGACCCACATAAAAGATCAAGCCTTCTCATAAAAGGTTTTGATCAAGCCTGCTCATAAAAAGTTTTGATATAAAAAGCTTTTCCAGAGAAAACAACTAGCAGAACACATTTTCTTATTGACTATCAAGTTCAAAGTTGTGAATATTTATACTGTACATTCAAAACTTTTAAAAAACTTTAACATTTTTATTGGTTTTGTCAATTATAGTTTCCAGAAAGCAGATTATATCAAGTTCAGAGGCAAGACTAACTTTTAATAGGTGATACATAAGCTAGAAGAACACATTGAAGCAAGCAGGAAAATTAAATATACAGAAGTAGTTCTTAAAACTGATTATTTTCACTCATATTAACATACCATATAAGAATAATATCCATAGCAATTAAGAAGGACAGTAGATATCTTGACAGCACATCATCCGTCAGTAGAGGCATTGCTTTCCAGAAATCTAAGTAATAAGAATTTCAATAGAAGCAAAAAGTAAGTGCATGCTACTGCAGCAGGAACTGATAGTGCATATTATAATTGATAGGGAACTCTTACCTTAATTCTACTTTTAAAGTTGCTCCTAGGTTTCTAAAAGTAATTCCTTTTTGGATGAAATTTTTCCATTCTATATCTCAGGTTTAAAGTAAATTCTATCTGAAAAGATTAAAACTTTCGCTTTTACACAAACTGATTCAAAATCAGGTCATTCCAGGTGTCATAGTTTAGTCCTTACTGAGATCAATAATATAAGTATCAATTATCTGAAAACTAATATTTAATTATTTCACAATCTATATAACAATCTGTTAAATGGCAATGTAACATTTACATTCTTAATCTTTATTTGATTATTAAAAGTATTATGAGCTTCATCAAGTTTGAAAAAAAAATCCTGCTTGGATAGGTTTAAAGCCATGGATAGTTAATCTGAGTACTTCAACTACACTGATGAAAATGGGCAATTTCATTGGCATTCTCTGTTTGTTCCTTTCCAAGGAAGAAGTTTAGAATACTAAGAGTTGCAGAAGTTTCAGTTTTGCTTGGGCTGTGTGGATTTAAAGAGAGAGCTTTAGCTAATGGAGGCATGCCAGTGGGAGAGCTGCATTGTATGTGACCTCAGACTGTCCCTGCTATAGACTGTCTCATTTCAGGACATAGCAACAGAGCAGGACAAAGCACAGTTTGACTCTCAGATCCAGAAGTCAGACAGTGTTTTTTTCAAAATTCCTCCTCCTAAAGCTGAAATATTTCTTTTTTTTCTTGAAAGTATATCTTGAGAATGTATTTTAACTCTGCAGAACATCTCAGCCCAGGAATAACCCAGAAATCTAACTTCAGGCATGAGGCCACTGGTGTTTTTGTATACTTCGAATGCCTGTATTTGTTTATTTAAAATAAAACATTTTTCTTCATCTGTGTCAGCATTAGAAGATATGCAGTTTAATCATTCATAGCTACCTTATCTCCAAATTATAATAGATTCTTTCTCAGGCTTTTTCTTGACACTATCAGCTGCACCAGGCTCCCTTAGTCCTAGGGGAAACTCTTTCCTTGTTATCATATCACTTTATGATACACTCTTCACTAGACTTCAATGATCACAACTTGTTTATGATGCCAATATTTGGCATATCTGAAGCACAGTTTCAGCGGTCCATGGTAAATGAAGCCTATGCAGTTAACTTTTAAATATGCAGTAGACCAAAGCAGATCAAATCCCTCTAAACAAGAGGAAAATCGAGAGGCAATTGCACAGATGTTGATAACTAAATAATTGTTTCAGCAAACCAGCTGAAGATGCAAGCACTAATTTCTTCAACAACTCTGCAGTACAGCTTTCAAAATGCAATTTTGTGGCAAGGTAACTCTTTTTGTTACCTAACTTCTGTGATAAAATATTTATTACACTTGGTCATGGATTTGATGATTTCTCACTAAGAAGCTTTAGCATTTAAAGTTATTTGAACAAACTTAAAATTTATAAATACTGTGCATGGAAGATTCAGCTACATTGGTTTTTTGTTTGCAAAAATTATGACCAATAGGGAAAAAAAAGAAAGAGATTTACACTATAGTGGAATCCTTGCTCACTCACTACACGTCATGATATTAATGAGATTCTTCAACAGAACAAACAAGTTGGGTTTTGTCAAATCAACAATTTATAAGATTTCAGTGTGTCTGACTTCAATGTTAGTTCTAAATAAAAGGCATTATTCTGGAAAACAGGAATATATAAAACCATGAGTGCTAAAGAGATAGGAAGTTTTATCAGACTTCAGCATTATCATTAGATATTAGTAAAATATTTCAAATTACTTTAACATGCAGATTTCTTCTGAAAAGGTAGAGTCTTAAGATGGATGAGTTGAAAAAAGAATACCCAAGGGTACACTGCTTTGTAAGAATGAGATATAACGACAGCATGGTACTTGCAGTCAGAGCAAGAGCAAAAACATGAATATGATGGTGCTGCAAAACTTTGAATAAGAGAAATGTTCCTTGGATTGTTTTCCAGAGTTAGCTGAGGATCAAGAATATTGCATGCCAAGCACACACATACCAAGAATCGTACAGGAAAAAACTAGAAGTCTCTGAAAGGAAAGGATTTGATTGTAATTTATGTAAGTGTATCCTCTTAGTTGCCTCCTCCTTCTTAAATATGCAATCTATTAGTTTAAATATTAAAGAACAAAAGATTACAGAGGAAAGTATCAGTTAATTAGCAATTCACAGTGCTCTGAATTTGTTCACTATTTTAGTCTCACCAGAGCAGAACATTTTTATTTCAGTAAATTCTAAGCAGTGAGGAAAGGTTATGCTTTATGCATTTGCGTAATATATGCACACTGAAGTTGTCACGATGGCACACTTAATTGATTCAGCTGTACTAATGATGGTTTAATTTTTATATTCACAGTACAACTCACAGTAATCTTTTTGCCTTATAGCTGAGAACTGAAGCATTTAGTTCATTTTGAATGTTGGAAAAATCTTATTGCATACACAAGTATAAAATAATTGGCCTATTAGAATGCTAATTACATTTAAAAGTCTTGCTTCTCTAGAGACGAAAATTCAGCCTTGGCCATGAATTGGTAATAAACTTACAGGGACGTGGCTGTGAGTATAAACAAAGGCATCAGTGAAGAAACAAAAGCCATTAAAAGATGACAGGATGTGGGAGTCCAGAGAATAAAATAGATTCAGATAACATCAGGTTTGCTTCATGGTCTGAAATGTTCAAGAACAGAGATATGGTTACTAATGTACTGGGACCCTGGTCTTCTGATATCTTCAAAGATCAGGAGTCCTTGGTATAAACATGTAAGAGCATGATAGATGGGCATTTTACTGTGTCTGGAGTTTAAAAGACAAATTTGTTCTCTTGTCTTTTCTCTCATTTCTCGTGTGTAAGCTGCTAGAACTGTAGTTTGGTCCTTTTTTAATCTGTTTTATATTTAAGCTCAAAAACAGATTCAGTTCATTCAGCAGTCAGGATGCTGGATGTTTTTTTGTTGAGAAGAGATCCTAGGTTATACCTTTTATTCTGATGAGCCTGAGTTTATTGTCTGACATTTCTACTGTTTCGGAGAGCAGTTATCACAGCAGATGGTCTCTCAGCAATCAGAGCGCACTATCCAAGTCCATGGAGGACTTGGAAAAAGACAAAATACACCTGAAACTGGACTCTCTTGTCTGTGGCCTAGAGCACAGAAGGGAGGGAGAATCATTGCTGCAGGATGACTACTGTGAGCTCTGCAGCTAAATGATTTCTTTTTTTCCAGATTTCATGGGATGTGTTTTCTGATCATGGTTGGATAGGGGAAAATATTTTTCCAGTAAATATATCCAACAATACCAAAAGTCCAGAGACTCTAGTTCAAAAGAACAAGACAAGTAGATGCCATTAAGAAAACAATATGAGAGCTGAAAAAAAACTTTGAAATAGACAGTGAGACGGTGTTTAGAATTGATGGGGTTTTTGATACGTGATGAGCTTTACTTAGTTCTGAATGAATAATAAAGTACTTGTGTCAGAAGAGATTAAGCTGGTTCAGAAAAGCAGAGGGGATAGAGAAAGCGGAATAACTCTTTCTGCACAACTCTTTCTGAAGATGTTTGCCTCTGGAATGACATCAGCAGAAGCAATGCAACTCCAGGGAGGCACTGAGTGCTCCCCTGGCTACTGTTTCCTCACCAGACCATTAGTAATTGTTGCAATCTCTGAGAATGTGTTGTATTAGTGGATTGAGGAATCACACATGCTTATTTATGAACTATAAGCAAATTCAAGGAAAACAGGTAAAAGAAAAGTTATGCTCGAGACTTGAATCTGCACGAAAATATTTGTGTGTCAGACATGACAGGTTAAGATTAATTTCTTTAGTTAAACTTTGGGAGGGGTTAAAGTTAGGAGAAGGAAGGTAAGTACTGCCAGAACGTAGACCAGTTTTGATTGGAAATGCTTTCAGTTAGTAAAAAGGAGGAGAAAAATCTCTGGTATAGCCAGTTGTCTCAAACAAACACTGGACTACCACAAGCTCATGTCATGTCACAGGTATTGTCTAGGCTACCGGTTTCTCTGGAATTGTCCTCTTTCAGCCTCCCTTTTCAGACTAATTATCTTTTGTAGTACTAGCTTAAATATCTCTTGACACAGGCACTTGAAATTAATTCTGCTAACTCTGTAATAACACAGCATAGTATGCAGTCTTTCTTCTTCCATCTGTGGTGCTTACGTCACTATTAATCCTCAATCAACATGACTACAGAAGAGCATCTTATAAGATATCCATTATCTTATTCTGGAATAAGAAACAATTTAAAATTCTAAACATTTGTAGAAATAAAGAAGTTCATCCCAGATATACAGAGCATTTGGGAAATGACACTACAAAGCTACATACAGATAGCCACAGAGAGGGAAAATGGTTTCGTGCTTTCACTGTGAATCTTTATAGATTTATCTCTCTTCTGTCAAGTGCATGACCTAGTGACAGGGCGCAGGAAATAGAAGGGGACTAAAAGATAGTTCCTATAACTGATAGGGGGACGATGCTTCGTGGTCCCGGGCACTGCACTGTCCTTTAGTCTCATATTTGGTCCTGGGAGTACAGCCACAGCAATGGGCAGCTCCTCTACCCTTCTGTCCCATAACTTCATATTCTTGTTAGAGTAGTGTATTCTGTACATAAGCTTTTTATTACTTTCCCAAGCTCCCTCTGGGAGTTATCTACGACTGTAGTAACACTTACATTAGGCAGGACTTAACAGGGAGGGCTGACCACTAAATGATACTAAGAATCCAGAGCAGCAGTCTCTAAGCATAAGGTTTTCTTATTGCCCTAAACAAACTAATCACCAATTCCTCTATTTTTTGATGGCAAAGGCCATCATTTCCATTATCACAGTCCTCTTCCAGGGATACTGCCGAGTAGCAGCGCCTAGGGTGTGAACCCTGAAGTACAGCATCCCAAGAAAGGCACTAGGAGGAATTCAGTTTACACAGATAGCAAGTGTTGCACTTCTGGATCATTTTTCATTTCAAACACACCTAAATGTGTCACTGACACTGTAAGAGCAACTTAATAGCTACTGATCATTGCTAATAGCATTGCTTGGGTTGTCATTTAGGATTGCTAAAGCTAGGCTTCATACTTTGGGGAATGTATGAAAGTATGAACCTCATGAAACTTCATGAAATGAAACCTCCCTCCTTGGCCAGAGGCAGCCACAGGCTTAGAGACTCATGATATATTTTCTCTGTTATGCTTGTTACTGAGAATATGAACAAACTATTCTGAGTATCAGGATAAACAGACAATACTCCCTATAATACTGGAAGACAGAAACTGTAACCCACTTGGTTACGATGTTCTGGTTCTTTAAGGGAATGAAAAGTCTGACTACTTTGCCTTCAACTACTCTTTCATTGAATTACCTGGAGGGAATCTGTTTGCAGACAGACAAATGAAACAAGATTTGTGCTTTGGCAGAAAAACAGCAAACTGTCTTGGATGAACTGTAGGCACTTCTGCTGATGGCAGTTTTCCCTAATGCTCTGAAGTCAGAAGAATACCTAAACATAAATTATGTGGTACTTAGAATCAGTGTGATTCAAAATATTAATTACCTAATTTAAGAGCTGGATCCAAAAATGACTAAAGCCAGTGGGAGTTTCCCAAATGAGATTAATAAGGTTTGAATTAGTTTCTAATTTGGTCTGTTTGAATAAATAGTGGGTTTTTTTCCTGTTTCTTCCCAACTTCTATTTTTCTTGTCCACACAAAAGACAACAATAAGGCAATGCAGCCCATACTTACTATTGATCAGCAAAGGGGAAAAAATTACAGCTTTATTTGAAAATGAGTTTTCATTGTGAAATATGAGAGCCTGTTTCTTATATATGTCATCTAGAAAGCTGGTATATTTCACAGTACCATATAATGTTAGAAAGCTTATCAGGGATTTATAATTTTAAGAAGCATCTCAACAGATGGCAACTTTGCAGTAATAGTGAACTTTGTTCATTAAAGAAATTGATTACCACCAAAATTTCTTCTGATAATTTGAAAAAAAAAATAATACTTAGTTCTCCTAATAAAGAGTCACAATAATTCTTTTTAAATATCTGGAAAAGTTGCTGTTGTACCCCAAATGAGTATCTCACTTGTGCCTCTGATAATAATTCTAAAATATTAGATACTTGCTGCAAGCATAGCTCTCTAATACCAGCCCCTTCTTTTCAAATGGACATCTGGGTGGTAAGGTCTTAACTTTCCCTGGAGAGTGATGGAAGACCCTCTGAGGCCAGTCCTCCAGCAACTCGTTCCATGTAATGCTGCACCCTATCCTTACCCAGAGGGATCTGAGAAGGGCACAGAAGGGCTTTAGTCCCCTTTCTGTTTCAGGGAAAGCATCCAGTACTGTGAGGGATGAAGATGAGGGCACATTGCTTACATCTACTGCCGATTCGTGTGTTTTAAGTTGGTGAGAACTTTGGGGTGATTTAAGTTAGAATTTCTTGACTTTTTTAGCCTACATGCCACTTAAATGGATTAATGATACTCCATAACTCCTAGGGCCCGGGTACTTCATGCTTCAACTGCAATACATTGGTCCTCATGGATAAAACAGGCTTCACAAATTCAATTTTGATCTCATCTGTTCTCTTTAATATTACCTCCTCTACAAATCAATATCATTCTCTTGTGGTGATCCCAATTACACATGTTTAAAAGGCAACTGATAAAAAGAGCCTGTCAGCATCTTTCATATTAATTCCAGTGTTTAAAACACTCACGTGGGTTAGACTTTTAATTTCATTTGGCTTCTCTGTCTTCTAGCAGCTGCATCTTGCTTTGCCTTTCTTCAAAGACACATGAGTGAGTCTGAATGCTTTCTAGGATGCATGGGGGACGGGTGGGCCTGTGAAGCCCTGGCTTCCAAAGGCACCTTCAAGAGGGTACATTGCTGGGCACAAATGGTACATAAGTAATCAAGACTCTACTTGCGTCAAGGCTGGTGTTTGAAGGTTCTTGGGCTGCAATATATTCCAACTTGTTTCAATGCTAAGTGTCTTCTAAGCCAGGGAACAAGTTTTGATGATGAATTTTTGATTACTTTGGTTTTACCCAACCTGTAAAAAAACATAGTAAGTTGTTCTTCCTTAATGACTGCTGGGACTGTGTAATAAAACTAATGGCTAAATGAAGAGTCTTCCCTGGATCATCCTTATAACTCTTTCCTGAAACAAACCACAGACAGCTTTAATTGAAGAGATGGAGACAAGAAAGCAAGGCAAAAAACACAAGAGAAACTAGAGTAATAAAATTAGGGTGCAGGGGGATGTAGATTATTGCTGGAATATAAATCTTTTTTAAAATACATAAAGTTGTTATATATTAAAGTGGATTATGTCATTAAAAAAGCAGAGATAAGTATAGTAAAATCAAGGGTCCTAGAGCACAAAAATCATATTACTAGAAATTCGTATTACTAGAAATAGATGTTTCCTATACAGAAACATAAGCATGGAGGAAAGATCAATATTAAAATAAAACAGAAAGAAAGAAGTATAAATAAAGATTATTTGAAATAAACAAAGAGGCCATTAGAAGAGTAGCTCCACTTTAGTAAGAATTAGAGAAAAAAAGAAAACAGACTTAGAGTAAGACTCAAGACTTCATGTATTTTAGCCATTATTCCTTCAGACAAAACAAGGCAAAGAAAGCTAGAAGAATTAGGTCTCCAAATGCCACTGAACTCTAACGCAAGAAAAAAGTTAAGATTAAAACTCATATATCATGGTATGGAGCAGAGCAAAAGGATACCTAAAATGAAGTAAACAAAGATAGCTCCAAAGCTCAAAAAATCAGTTAGGACAAGTTCAAATTCAGTGTTTACCTTATAGTAAAATCTCTGTGACCATCAATAGGTATTCAAAACTTGAGAGGTTGAATTGATGTAGAAGGATTTAAAAATGTTCCGTGGAAGAAAAAAGGTATCAGTTCTCAAACTTTGTCATATTCTTGTTTTTTTAGACATATTTTACTCTCCCTGTCATGCTATATGTGCGTAAAAATGAAATAGAGATCACTGCCTTCTAGGCCATCCATTCAAAATAGCCCCTGCTGTCAAATTGTACCAAGAGATTCCTGTCCAAAAAAAAAACCAACACAGTTTTAAAGGATAGATAGTTCAGTCATCAAAGCTCACGGAAATAGGTGTGTCTACTCTGTATCCCTTTATGACACACTGTGCTAGACTGAGAACCAGTTATCTTCCTTTTGTTGTAAATTTGTTTTACTGTTAAAAAAGCCTTTGGCTTTTCTTATTAATATTTATACCTCACTTTATAAACACACTTATATGCTGCTTACTCTACTTGTAAGTCCCTTGCCTGTGTGCTCTTTGGTAATGAAGCTGATGGTTTCTTCTTCTTCTCTGAAATGTCCTTTTAGGTTCTTTACTGCATGCTCTGTAACTCTTCAAATTCCAGACAGTAGAGTGGTGGACTACATCCCAGGATCTACTAAGGGTGCTTCAAATAGCAATAATTTCACTGCAATTAGAAAGTGTTTTTATTAATTTAATTTAATTAATTTAATAAAAAATTGTTTTTATTAAAACTGATGTGCAATCGCACACTGTTCAGCCTCCTTTCCTTTCTCTAACTTCCTTGAATCAAATCAGAGGCAATCCATAAGTTCAGAGACTGATTTGGCTACTTTCACCTAAAGTTGTATTGTATAAGCAACTGATTACACAGATTATTCAGAAAAAATCATGGGTGTTAAACAGGCTTCTGTATGGTATCTCCCAGCTGGAGTAATCTCTATAGCTCACAAAATTTCAACAGACTAAACAATTTATTTTCACCTGAGATCAATGAAAATGCAATTTTTTTTTTCTCATCCTTGGTATATTTATATAATGCAATTCTATTTAGCTGTATTTGAAAGGAAGCCCGAAAACCAACTGGCTTAAAAGATGCAGATCTTTAGATTTTAAAAAACTTCATAGAATCACAGAATCATACAATGGTTAGAGTTGGAAGAGACACTGAAGATCATCTAATTGCAACTCCCCCACCATGGGCAGGGACACCTTCTACTAGACCAGGTTGCTCAAAGCCCCATCCAGCCTGGTCTTGAACACTTCCAGGGATGGGGCATCCACAGCTTCTCTGGGAAACTTGTTCCTGTGTCTCACCACCCTTACAGAAAAGAATTTATTCCTAATATCTAATCTAAATCTACCAGCTTTCAGTTTAAAACCATTACCCATCCTCATCTGACTACATTCCCTGATGAAGAGTCCCTCCCCATCTTTCCTGTAAGCCCCCTTTAGGTACTGGAAAGTATCCCCGGAGCCTTCTCTTCTCCAGGCTGAACAACCCCAACTCTCTCAGCCTGTCTTCATAGGAGAGGTGCTCCAGCTCTCTGATCATCTTCATGGCCCTCCTCTGGACCCCTTGCAATGGGTCCGTGTCCTTCTTATGTTGGGGGCCCCAGAGCTGGTCACAATACTCCAGGTGGCGTCTCACAAGAGCAGAGTAGAGGGGTAGAATCACCTCCCTTGACCTGCTGGCCATGCTTCTTTGATGCAGCATGGGATGCAGTTGTCTTTCTGGGCTGCAAGCGCACATTGCCGGGTCGTGTTGAGTTTCTCAAACATCAACACCCTCAAGTCCTTCTCCTCAGGGCTGCTCTCAGTCCATTCTCTGCTCAGCCTGTATTTGTGCTTGGGATTGCTCCGACCCACATGAAGGACCTTGCACTTGGCCTTGTTGAATTTCATGAGGTTTGCACAGGCCCACCTCTCAAGCCTGTCCAGGTCCCTCTGGATGGCATCCCTTCCCTCCAGCATATTCACTGCACCACATAGCTTGGTGTCTTCGACAGACTTGCTGAGGGTAATTTACTATGACCAGCTTTGCTAGTAAACACATGACCCTGTGTGGGAGGAAAAAAAATTAAACCATTTCATTAAATAAATTTTTAAAAACCCTGGCATCAGCATGTAATATTATTAAGAATGATATTTGCATTTCCCTGTCTACACAAAGGCATATGGCAAGACTATGAGATACAGTTTCCTAAGTGTTATATATTAAATGCATTTTTGTATTAGCTCTAATGCAACCAAAGGTTTTGGGTATGTTTAACACTGTAGAAATAGGTTTTGCTCAGAATCTATTATTTATATGTTCAGCAAAGATAGTCTACTTTTAATTCTACTTCAGAGCCTCATAAATATTGAAATTGTGTGGTTGGAATCACAGATGAATTTAGTGTTTTATTTATAGAAGATACGTGTTTTAATGAAGTCCACCAGAGCTTATTATACAGACAATATACACATTTGAATATATTTTTCTCCTAGCTAGTAAAGAGTAACATTTTAATATATTTGCTTTTATATCACTTTTATTCTTTTCAGCACTGAATTATTGAGCAGAAATCCAACTACTTTCATCCTTCCCATAACTTACACTTATGTTTTGATATCAGATTTTCCTTCTGAAAAACTGCATGCAGCACTAATAATGCCTTTGAGTAGCCTAATAGAAGTTGTAGTGAAGCTGAAAAGTGAAACATAGTTTCGGATATGGTAAATGCTATCCATTTATGAGAAATGAGCAACTGATCTAATTTGTAAGCAATTGATTTAATGTGTTGTGATTTTACTCAGCTGATATAAAAACAAGCATCCCAGGATCTTGGTTCTTTTCCCTCAGTCTGTAAAGATTCAAATCTTCGCCTCTCACTTTTGGGGAGAAATGTAGAAACTGGGCTGGGGAGGAAGGGGAAGGGAAGAGAAAGCAGGAGCTCTCACTGATTTCTAAAAAGCAGTAACAGAGCAAGACAGGAGGCGCAGCATCAGATCCCTGCTGCAAGGACTGCGTAATATGTTTGGCCATTAAGCTATCCATTAGGCAGCCATCTCACAAAATAAGTGTCCTTTAACAAGTGTTAAGCTAGCCTGGACACGTTGGTAAGGGCACAGCTGAGAAATAAATGAGAAGCTAAGGAGGCCCTGAATCTATTTTTTCTGCTTTTATATGCGGTGTCAATTCACGAATTAACTAAATTGTCAATTTCTACAGTGCTGAGCACACCTACAAGGTTGGTTCCTAAATGCTGGGAAATAGCGGAACGCCTCGTCTGAAGATCTTTAGAGATCTGTGTGATTCCTCGTGCCAGGATGGTGGCTGCTCATCAGGGCATTGGAAAACTCTACTTGCAAAATCGCCATCAAGCACTGGTGCCTGCATGCCAGGTGCATCTGTCAGCTGGATCTAAGTGTTTCCCCACCCAAATACCTTAATGATACTTCCCTTTCTTGTTAGCTGTTTTACTAACACTGAATTCGACTGTAAGTGGCACTAAAACATCTGTTATTTTCTAGCAATTTTTTCAGTAGCATACTCTACCTGCTTAGTAGATGTTGGTAAACATCACTCATTTTGGTCTTCGTTGTTTGGATCAACATTTTATCCTCCAGGAATGAGGATTCCGCAGGTTTCCTCTTCCCTTTGGTAAGACATATTAGTTGTTTAGCTTAAATAAGTAATTATTAATTAGAATAAATTACTTAGAGTTATAATGTGGTGTGATTTATGCTGTTTGCCTAACTTTACTTAGCATGGGTAGCTAGATTTGCTGAAGCCTTTAGGTCACAATAGAGTTAATTTTCTTAGTAATTTTCCTAGCAGCTGGTACAGTCCTGTGTTTCGTCTTTTAGTAAGAGGAAAATATCAATAACACACTGGTGTTTTTCCCTAAGTCTGGGACCTTTCGGTTCCCCATGTTCTGTCAGCGAGCACAGGCGCACAAGAAGCATAAACCAGAAGATAAGAAGCCTACAATGGCCTGCCTGGACACAGAAGAAGGACCCAATAAGGTGTTGGAAGACCCTAGACCAAAAAATCACCATTGGACTAAAAGACCATATGTGAACAGCACTTGAAGAGTGCATGAGGGACTGGTGTATAGATCGCAAGGGTATAATTGCCCAGGGATTTCTTTTTCAAGGTCACTCTCTGGAGGCACCCAGCCCAGACTGACCCTGCTGCTGTACCTTTCAATTAGATTATTTATTTTTATGAAATCCTGCCTGAGACTGCTGCAGGAAAATTAGGGTCGAGCCTGATGAAGGAGAAAGCACGCCTGAGAGTGAGAGTGTGTGTCTATGTCTCTCTGTGTGTGTGTGAGGAGTTGAAAGGGGCACCCATCAGCTCACTGGAGTCCCCCATTGCAAAGGGACCTTCATCCAAGCAGTTAAAGATTCAGGTGGTTTGTGTATGACTCTTAAATGGTGCCGGGCAGCAGCTTCTCCTTTAACACCTTACCTCTAGTAACTCGGTGAGAAAGAAAACATAATTTTTGTTTGTCCACAGACACACACACTGACAGAGCTTTCAGTAGCTCTTCCGTGTTTGCTTGGGGAAAAGGAGGGAATAAACACTCTCTTTTCTGATATCTTCAGTTTCTGACTGGTGGGACCAAACCTCTGCTTCTCCTTGCCTGTGTGCTGTGGAGGCAAAGAGCAAGTGCCTATGCTTTCTCCATGTTTGCTTCACATGGGTGGGTGATAGTGACTAAGGCAATGAGGATGAGGTGCCTGTGGTGTCACTGCAACATTCACAGGAATGAATCAAGTGGCACATCTGAGTTGATATTAGAATTTCTTACCCTATAAACTGCATTAGAAAGGTAGCAAGCGTAGGCCTGAACAGAGCGGGTGCACTCTGCTCATAATCTGATCCAAGTAATAAGGCGAGATGCCTAAATGTGACACTAATTTAAAATCTTAGAGGCACCGATTATTTTGCTCTAAGCCTATCTCTGTTTGTTGTTTTTCTCTCCATAATCACTTCTTTTCCTGCGTGACAAGGCCTATCAAATTGATTACTCTCTGACAGCGGAGTGACGGCTTGCCAGTCGGGCAGCTGCAAGCGGTTAGCTGACTCTTTTGTCACTCCTGGCATCTGACTCGAAGCTGCTCAGGCACTAGGTTTTGATGAGATTTCAGGAAGGTGCAGAGTCCAAGCCTGACATGTTCAATATGCCATCTCTCATCCAAAATAGACAGAACAGGAGCTCTTTGCTAAAGCACTGTTGCAAGGGAGTAATTTGTTGGCCGGCTGTGAAGCTGCTCCTCGATGGAAGGGAAGTGGGTGCCAGGTTATTACTTAACACAGCTATTTTCCCTTCTGTTCACAAATCAGAGATAAATGTTTGAAAGAACCAACAGTCTGGTTTGGTTTTGGTTTGGTTTAGTTTAGATGGTTGTCTAATGACCAGACAGTGAGATTTGGCTTTTCAGTTCAAATTGTTTTTAAATAAAAACAAAAATCAAGGGTCAATCGGTATCCATATGTCTTAATGTTTGACAAGAGACATGTAATTATCCATGTAGTCCGCCTGCACCTGCTCTGAATGTTTATTGTTCCACACTCTTCAAAGTGTTTTCTCACTGGAGTGACAGCCCCATAGATTCAGTTAGTGAGGGGGACATAAATTACCAGTCATCAAGACTGGTTTTCATACTTCCTCTCTGCTCTTTTCCTGGCTGATGAACTTTTCTTACTTCTGACAAGTCTGTCTCATTTCACTCATTAATATGACATGAATTTATTATTTTGAGTAAACAGGGTAAATGACATCCTGAGAAGAACATTTGTTTTCTTGTTTCAGAAAGTGATTTTCTTAATATCTTACAGAGTGCTGAAACTCACAACTAAAATGTTTTTTGAACTATGTCATTTGTGAAGAGCCATCTGAAAGAAAAGAAAAAGTATTCTGTAAAGTTAGTTTCCTTTTATAATTAATAAATATAAGGCAAAACCAAATTGAATAACTTTAATCTGTTACTAGCATCTATATAAACTAAACTCTATCTCTGTTATGTCTGTTCTTCCTTTTGTCAGTCTCATCAACCCATTAGACAGTTGTCTTTTCCCACATAGCTGTACTAAGCAGCATAATCCCACTTTACAAAATCTAATGGCTGGGGAGCACGCTTAGAGGATGCAACTTCAAATTAGACAAAACACCACTGTAATACAACGACCAGAAGTGGGATTTAATTAAGTCTGAATTTCAAACATAATATTTAAGAGATGGTTTCAATACCAATGGCCTGCAAGAGTTAAAATTTAGAATAGAAGTGCAAGAATACAGGATGGGAGGGTCCCAGGTGGGTAGCTTTCTTTAGTTGAACAAGTTCAGAAATCTTAGAGATGAAGTAATCTTGCTGGGAAAGCAAACAAAATTCCTTCCATCTGGTTTGGTCGTATTTGACTCTATTTCCTCATGGCAACAGATAAGCTTAGTTCAGTTTAATAATTAAGTAAAAAGTTCTTACAAAAATACTCAAAGGGGTGGTCCCTGTGACTGTGTAGAAAACAACTCATTGACTCATTAAAGCACTGTTTTCCTATAATGTTGAATGGGTAACTGCCGTCCCCTGAAGGAGACATTAATCTTGAGAATTTACCCATTTGTGACATTAATGATCTTCCTATGGCATGTTTTGTTGCTGTAAGAGAATTAGGGGCCAAACTGGTATATAGGAACTTTTGTTCCTGTTTAAGGTCCTTGATGTTTCCAAATGCACTTACAGTCTTTTGTGCCTTGAAGCCTTCGCTGGTTTTGTGCGCTTTTGAATACCTTCCATCTCAATAGTAGCTGCAATTAAATGATAATAAAAATTACTTAAATAGAATAGTTACTTAGGAAAGTTAGTGAAGGGGGTTTTAGCCAATTGTGATGAAAAGTCATATAGAAATAAAGAAAAAGCAAACTAATTTACCTGCTTGCATTAAATTCATGGAGTTTCCAAATGAAGGACGCACACTTTGAGTTTTGTACTTGTTTTTGCAATAAATATATTTCCTCCTTACACATAAAATGAATCTTTATATGGGACTGCTTAATCCATAAATGTCTGTGAGGATTAACTATCCATTTGCTAACATTTTCTTAGATATTTCGTAGATGTTAACATATGGCAGTACTAGACTATGCCTTTGAATTAATTTTATGACCACTGCTTACTAAATATTTAATTTAAGAGAGCATTTCCTTTAAAGCACAGGGGTACTTGGTACCAGCTGGATCCCTTAGACTTCTGTGAGCACACTAAGCCAAAGGCACTTTTAATGTTTAGCATCCCCCACTGATCACTATATCTAGATTTTGCAGAGTTGGAAAAAAGATAAAAAGGATTTATTTATTTGCTTTCCCTTACTAATTAGAGCCAGTGAGACCACTGGATGCAACCACACCTGAACTCCGTGAGAGATGATAGTCTGGGTTCTTCCCCTCAGTCCCCTATTTATGACAGGATTTATGACAACACTTTCCAGGCATTTTGTAGGAAAGGAGTGGGCATCTGGACACTAGGTCCTGTAAGCTTTTCTGCTGTGTAATTTAGCTTCAGGTTATGCTGGGCAATTGTTGCTAAGTTCAAATTGTTGTTACCCTTTAGATTTGCACTACTTCCAAGTACAGTTGAGCTCTATATATCTCTTTCACTTACTAAATGTTTGCAGGCTACCTCTAAGTTGCATTTTGGATGGCATGCATTTTGGTTGCTATTTGAGAATGTAGCCCTTTTTCATCGTCAGGTTTTCGTGTACTGATCATGCACTGAACTTCTGTAGCATCTGTGTTTGCTGAATGGTTTGCAAAAGCAAATAAGCGGTAACCATTATTCATGCCAAAGTTGATTAAATTTTCAGGTTTCACAAATATTTTCTTGAACAACTGTTGTCTAAATATTTTTGATAAGTGAGTAATATGTCATCCTAAGTAGAGGCTTTCTAGAACTTACTTATTTTATTCATGAAAAACGCACATACTGTTTTTCTTCTCATAAACCAGAAGTTGCCCTAATAGTATCATGTGCGGTGAGAAAGCACATGAGAAAGCACATGAACCAGCTCTTGAAACTTCCCTGTGATCTCCACTTCAAAAACCATGCACAGCAGTCAGCATAATTCTATCAGTAGGAGGTATCAAACAAACAAAGTCCATGAAATTGTTGACAGAGGACTGAAATTATGTATGTTACATCACTGATCAGAATATATTGGTAGTAGAAACATCTGGGTCAGTAATATGTTGTGAGCAAGCTGAAGAGGTAGGATGATGATTTCTGTGTGCTGAGCTGTGAAGACGGAGCTCGGATCTTAAGAAAGGGAAATGGACAAAAACTAGTATTCTGGTGAGACTGAGGAAAGAATTTAAAGCTTTATTAATGTATTAATAATACATTAGGTAGCGGGGATGGAGAGCCAAAGCTGGACATACATCACGGCTCTGTCAGCATTGGATTTTCTTCAATATCTGACATGATATGCTCTAGTGACAGAGACTGTAGGGGGTTTTTTTTGTGTGTGTATGGTTGGACTCGATGATCTCAAGGTCCTTTCCAACCATGAAGATTCTATGATTCTATGATTCTATGATTGAGGAAAGAAGGAAGCAAGCATTAGCCAGCTCTTTGTGCCATCTGAGAAGGGGGAAAGGGTGATTCCAAGTGACCTTCTGATTCTTGGACCTAGACACTCCCATTATGCTTCCTATAAAGTCTAAAATGATAACCTTGAAAATGTTGTAAGATAGTTATTTGGGATGACTATGGAGATGATCTTTCTGGAGGGCTCACTGTACTTCATGGTGGAAGCAAGTAATATAGAATGAGCTGCATATCATTAACAGCAAGAATGTGTCATTAACAGCAAGTCATCAGCAGGGACTGAGGAATTGTGACTTGTTCTTTAGAAGCAGTTTATTAAACTATTTTTCTGGAAGAAGTTAAGTCACGGCAATTTAGGGTTTTTTGGATTATTTTCTAGAATATGCATTATAAAGCAGCTTAGAACGCCAGATGGTCTTTAAAGAGACTGACTTCAATAGCAGGGAAGAATTTTAATACAGTAAGAGTACATTCAACTTTTCATCTCATTTTACCACTGAAATACTACAGTAAGAATAAAGTAGGAGACTCGGATGTGGTGACAGCCCTCTGAGATCCCCATGTAGGAGGCAGAAACTTCTGTCTTGGAAGCACGAGCATTCCCTGTGAAAGTCAGACATTTCTTCCTAACCTCAGCAGTAGCCCAACCTTGAACTTGAGTTCTGCTGAGATAGGCAAGTACTCACACTCCATCTCTCTGCTGTTGGCATTATACATGCATTACAGGATTCAGTTATACATGACACTACGTTGTATAATTTCGGCCCATGGCCAGTGTTCTTTTTTAGCATGTACGTAGAAACATTAAAAAATAGGCCTGGAAAAGCACAGCACGTCATACTTTTCCATCACCTTTCTCCATGGCCAGACCAATTTTAAGTGATCTTTACTGGTGCTTGTCTAGCCTGTTCTCAAAGACTTCCAATGATTTCCACAGCCTCTGGGGCAATTTGTTCTAGTGCATTGCTATCTTTATTGTTAAAAATGTTTTCCTGACATCTAAACTGAATCTTTCTTGCTGCCATTTAAGCACACTATTTCTTGTTCTGTACATGATAAAGAGCAAATTGTTCTCTTCCTCTTTGCAGCAGTCTTTTATGCTTTTAAAGGCTATTGTCACTCTCCTCTAAAGCCTTATCTCCCCAAGATTTTAAACAGCCCTGTTTCAACCTTTTTTGTTGTTTTTGATGTTTTCTAAAGTTCTGAACGTTCTTCTCTTGATTATGTTCAACTGATCAACATCTTTCCTGAATTAAGGCATCCAAAATTGGACAATGAACTTAAGATACAGCTAGGCTACTGTTTATACATACTCTTTATCCATTTATATGCCATTTAGATATCTGTTGACCTTCTTGATGCCATTTCCCAATAAAATTCCCTCTCTGTTTAACTGTAGCATAACATTTTCCTACACCATACATTTCCCACAGCATTTCCTTCTATCACTTATATTGTTGTCACCTTTTGTCACCTTTTATGTCCTTTGCTAGCTTTGTCTTTTTTGTGCCTTGAACTCCCTGACTTTGTCCCTTTCTGTTATTACTCTATCGTCTTCCCCTCTAATCTGACCTAGCTTGTGCTTTCTGTACACTTCCCTCTTGTTTCTTGAGATCCAAGAAGAACCCATTGTTTAGCCAGGCTGATAACTCCCATTACAGTTCTAGCCTTCCTTTGTTTACACTAATCAATGTTTCTGATTCTGCTTCATTGTTGACTTGTATCTTGTATCTTAGACTTGGTCCCCATAAAATCTTAGGTGCTGGTTATCTGAGATAAAAGAACCCTGCCTTCTTGTAAATGTCAAGGCTTATTTATGTAAAAAACAATTTCTGAACAAATCCATAATATGCTCTTGTACCTGTTGAATGGATACATATTTGTGACAGTCACAGAAAATCATGTCATAAAAGCAACATTCCCAGTTCTTGTTCTTACTGTACCAATCATAAAATTCTTCAACTAGCTGATAAAATTTTAATAGTATAGCTCAAATCGTTGTTATTAGCAGTATATATATATATACATATAAATATATATATATACGGTAAAAATTTGTAAGCACTGTAAATGCAACCTTACAATAAATTGTTAGAAGTACTATTTTCCTGACAAAATTTTCAGCATCTTCTTGGAATGTAATATGTATTGCTACTCTCCCGTAAATATTAAATACAATCCTTGTTCAGAGGGATATATTCCACAACTATGAATATCACTGCAATATCACCCCTAGTCTGAATCAGGTAATATTTAGGAAAGCACTCTGAATTTATAATAAGACCTATAATGCAGTCAGAATATCGAGCATTTTAATATGTATGGAATTAGGAGTCTATCCTTGAATAGACTAAGATACCTCAGTGGCAAAGTTCTGTCTGTTGGACTCTGAGGATAAATTGGTTAAATTTTAAATAATTAATCTATATTATAGGTGACAAGAATTTAGATTTGGTAACCCTTTTCCAGGAAATAGTCTGGATAACGTTATAGCTAATGAAACACAAGTTTTTCATGTTGAAGTTGTGAATCTAGATCTTAATGGAATGTTTTACTTATGTGCTAAATGCGTTACCAGAAATAAGGTATAAATACTGTTGGATGCTCAGATAAATGTTGTTGCTCTGGTCTTAGCATATTGCGTGTTAGCATTTAAAGGCTGCATGACCAGAATGTGAATAACTTCAACTAAAATAAGGCATCTGATAAAACCAGTTTTAGAAAGCTCTCAAAAGTTATCTTCTAGCAGTATTCTTAAAAGGAGGTAATATTTTATATCAGATGTGGTCATCTCAAGTAGCTCTCTATATACTTCCCGTTAATTCAGGTGAATTAAAATATATTACTGAATACTTTAATATATAGTGAGCCTTCACAAGACATGACTCTTATTTACACCTCCTTCCATCTGTTGGCAAGAAGGCAAAGAATAAGTTAATGAAGTAAGTAGCCATAAAGACTAGGTTTTAGATGAACAACAGATATTCTGAAGGTGTGCCAGCAGAGATTTACGTTTAGCTACATAGTTTAAAGAGACAGGGAGGAAAGACTTAAAAATTCCCAGCTAAGGGGCTATTTGCTTGCCTTCAAACTTTGCCTGAAACTCACTAAGGACTGGGGCAGCTTTGAGACACTTCTGGAGATCAGAGCTGGTTTCAGGACAGGGGCAGCTGGTTCCAGTTTTCCAAAGATGGCAGATACAGAGCCAGCCCCAAGTGAGTGAGACTGCGAGACCGAGGGTTTGTGTCCATTCAGGCTGGAGAAACTGGCCATAGGCCCCATATATGACACATAGGCCCAATATATGACATAAAACCACAAATAAGCTGCTGGAGGATCAGGGTCATTTATAACATTAGTGTAAGGTAGGTGCTGCTTGCCTAGAGGAGAACTGGAAGCACACCCAGGGCATGAATGACTGCAGGTGGCAGAGAAAATCTGGGTTAAATAAAGTTTGGGTCTAGCCCCCCAAAATCACTGTCTTCATAGGAGTCACTCTGCAAGTCTTTGTAAAGCAAAGGCTGAGCCACAAAATTGTGGCACCATATTCTATCTACAACAGTCATGGCAAAGCCAGCAACTTAAGGCATGGGAAAAATATATGGAAAAGGAGGTTTCACGTGTCCGTGTTTCAGAGCACTGATAAACTTTGAAAAAATCCTTTAAAAAAAGAAAGGGAGCTCAGTGTTTGAGACACCCATATGCTGCATTCAGCTAGAGGAAAGGTGAATACAGGCCATTTATTTTCAGAACTTCAAAAATCGTTTGGCATTCATGAGGCAATCCAGATGTAAAGGAAGTATGACTGTAATTTCATTTTGATATGCTCTTACTGTAAGCTAAAAAGGAAGGGCTGATTTTTAGGTAAGATGTCAGAGGTTGTTGATTAAGCCAGTCATTGTGAAATAGTAAAAGGTCAAGGCAGTACTTCAATTCCATTTAGCTGTAATTCTCAGCACCTAAATTTCAAATAAAAGAGATCTGTTCTCCTTTCTGTTTCCTATGGTTACATAGCACTTGCCACACGAGTCACCCCAAACCACTCCATCACCACAAGTTCAGATTTGCTGCACGCCTGAGGCGGAGCGGATGCATGGCTGGGGCAGTGTGGCACCGGTGAGGCATGAGCTCTACAAGCTCCCAGGGAAACCCAAGTTGGCACCTAACTGGAGCATCCTCTCCCGCACTCTCATTTGCAGCCATAATGTTTAGCTTTTAAAGTATGCCTTATCCTCCAGTAAGCAGCTAAGACAGACCAAGATACCCGACAGGTGCTTTTATTACTGATGTTCTTTTACTAATGATGGCTACGCTTGGGCATTTCTATGTTGCTTTTCTTGAAGAATTTCCCATGAAGCATATCAGCATCCAGCCTTATACTCCCCTCGGCACAGACATGTCTAATTTATTTGCTTGGAGAAAGTATGCAAAAAGATGCTCTTTTTAAGGTGAGGACAGAAGGGAAAAGATTCAATAAAGGAAGGAATTTCAATATCAAGATGGTAAATGCAGCTACTTCCTGACCATCTCTAATCTGTTATTAAAAAAAGAGCTTCTTGCAGCTTGGCAGGACTGGGACACAAGTAAAAGGAGACACTTTAGAGCTAAATGAAGGGAAGAGCTTACACTGTCATAGTCTGTCACTGAGATCTTTAATGGCAGAAGGAAACAAGGTATCAAGATTAGCATCAGGCAAGAAATTGGTGTCACTGGTAGAAAACAACTTAGATTGCATCACTACTACTCGAGCCTGGCTGACAGCAGCATCTTCGCTGAACAAGATGTGTTAGCTTTAAGGAAATGACGGTGTTTAGCAACCACAGACAATCTGCCCAGATCAGTTCATTGAAATGCTAGTGAAGGTCTTTGACAGAGAAAGACGTTTGAGGACCTAGTGATTCAATCAGTTAATACTCTCTAAAAAAAAAATTTATTTGCTAGCTGCAGGTGGAGAATAAACTAGCATGCTAATGGAGATAGATAGAAGCCTCAGAAGTATTTTCTCCTTTGTGAGCCAGGCTGGACACAATTTCTTTATAGCTTAGAAGGGGAAGAAGATGAGTGTGAACAATTGCATTTTGAATGCTACATCTATTTTCTATAGAGCATGCCATATTTTTAAATCAGTATTTTGATCTTCTGAATGTGATAGAAGAAATCCGTACAGTAGGTTGTATGCAGCATGCAAAACCAAACCGACGTTGAAGGAAAGGGAGCAACACTGGGCAGCCACAGAGGACATTTGTGCAAGACTTGTACATGCTGAAAAGGAGGTGCTGAGGGAGAAAGAAAGTGATCGTCATAAAAAACCTTCAACTTACCTGATAGAAAAAGTAATCACTGGGACCTTTTGCAATCTCTTATCCATTTCTCAATTTGAAATTCTTACTTTAGGCTCTGTCACTGAGCAATCTTGTATTTCTAATAGATGACTCCTCAGCTGATGCCCCTGAGCAATCAAGTACATCGAGAAAAGGACCATAAGGCCAGAAGGAACTTATCAAGATTACTCTGACCTGGTTGAGGCCTGAGGTCTTTCCTACAATAACTGCTCCTTCCCACCGAGTTATATAAATTACATGAGCTGCCACCCTGTTATTTGGAGCAGTGTTTCCATATTGCACAGCCAGTGTAGGACTGACTTTCGAGGACAATGTGCCAAACCCCCTTGCTGAACATGTTTTTTGGTCCTGATTCTAGACTTCAGACCAAGGCCCTATACTGGAGAGCACAACCCTTGATCCTTCACAGATACGTTGTATATAGCACTGTCAAAAACATACCAAACTCCGTGTAAAAACCGCTATTTTTTTCCCACCTTGAACCTCTCTCCTTTGATCAGTGGTAATCTTCTATTTGTTAGCTTGAATTTATTCAGGGTTAATCTATACTGCTTAGATTTGTGGTGGTGTGTTCTATCTCTAGTAACTTCAAAGTAAAAACCTCAGTTGTTTCTATGATAAGGGATGGAAAGCCAAGCCAGTGAGCGTATCTGAAGACTGAGTCATTTGTGTCTGGGTTATATCTAGGTTCATCTTCCATCTCTTCTCCTCAGATTTATGCTCACACATGAGCAAACCTCTTTTTTCAAATTCTCTCATTTCTGAAAATGGAGGATGAAGAATGGATTGACTTTGTGCCAATCCCTTCAATATTTTTTTTATATCACAATCTCTAAAATTGTCACTGAGGCAAATCATTGAGAGAAGCTAAAGCAAATCATTTAGAGAGAGAAATTATCAAAAAAATGTTTAATACATGGGCAATTAGATTTTTCTTAGGGGAAAAAATACCTGAACCAAGAAAACTTAAACAAACTGCATATTTAGATGGATAGACAAGTAATATTTTCTGGTTGGTGCAATACATAGTAAGTAATGTGTCATTTTGGCTCAGCCAGTGAACTAGAAAATTTGAAATCAGCTGGAAAATATAAGAGATGAAGCTAGATAAATCAGCTGTAAAAGAAAAACCTTTTAGATTTTGCTATTAATCAAGATCACACAATACTTGAATCTGAAATATGATATGGATTTTGTTATTGAAATCTCCCTATTAATTAACCTTCAGCTACTGTTGTTCCTTTAGTACATCATAAAAAACAGGACAATGTTGTTTTCATCTTACTCAATCCTCAATAATATTTCCACAATGAGCAATATATACAATTTATGCATTTGTTATCCTCTCCTAATTTGTACTTTCACTTAGAGACTGCCATCACACACAAGAAAAGATATTATATTTTCAGGCTGTTATGCAGAAGCATAGTAATTATATGCATCTATATTTTTATAAAAATGTCTGATAATTTTGTGACAAATGTTTGGCATTTCCTGATAATGCAGCTCCTTTAAGGTCACCAAAATCACTTCAGATCTTTAGAAATATGAAGCGCTTAGCATGTTGTTGAGGAGCAGTAGTAAAACCTGTGTGTACCCAAAAGTCATGATTTAGAGACCTTTGTGAAAGGGCATAAACAGTGTTCTTAGCCCATAGGATGAAGATGTATCAGCATTTCCTGTTCAGTATTTGTATATGCAGTAACAATACAGGGAAGTCAGCAGCCACAGGAATAGCCAGTGAGAGACTGGGTAGAATGATTTATGATATGCTGATGATACAGCTTCTCTGGGAGTCATATAACACCAAGAAGGTGCCATGGTGCAGTTGTACCTCGGTGACTGAGAAATGGGTGAGAGTGGGCTGTAGCTGGATTCGTCACAGAAAACATTGTTGTGATGCTGGAATACGAGAGCAGGGAAGTAAGTGGAGGAGGCAGCAGAGATTTTAAAGACTCTTGTTTAGTTTGTCACTAAGGCTGGATTACAAGCTTTTGATTTTAGCAGTCAGATAGGAGCACTTACTGTCCAAGATATTTTCTACTTCTCTGCCTGGTCTTGAGAGTGTTGTGATAAAAGAATCACTGTTCTTTTATCCCTTTAGGATTACACTACTGAAATGTAGCATACATGAAACTTTAACTTAAACCCAGGCAGAACCTATCATTGATTTTCTTGCTGAGTTTCAACATTTTTAAAGATTTTTAAAGGAACATAAAAACCCCCCTTTTAAAATGTTTGAGCTTTATTATGAACAGATATGTCTGCTTCTAGTATTGTTAGAATCCAAAATGCATGCTATAGCATGCCAGGACCAAATTCTTTAAAATCTGCACTGGCTGATTACTAATTCTGACCTCTAAATACAACATACACCTGTTGAAGGTTGCGTCTGTCTCCGTGTTGAGACATACTGTACCTTCGTTCTAGCACTCATTCACAGGCTTTATTTCAATGAATACTAGAACAGAGTGTGAGATGATCATGGAGCTGGACAGGGGATGGGAAAGGGAACAAAAAAGTGAGTACACACGTGGGGGTCTCACTCCATATGCACCTGGGACATGATCAGGGCACACAGCCAGATCTAGGAACTCAGAAGTACTTAGCTGAATTTCCTCCCGCTCATTTGTTACACCTGAAAATCTGCTGTACAACTACTTTAAAGAGAGCTTGCCTTTTGGTTTAGTTCTTATGGTTTGTCATACCAGCTTGTGAGTTGGTTAGGGTTATTGACCAAAGCATAGGTAATTACATTACCAGTTGTTTGAAGCACTTCTATATCAAGCACGGAATGACTCTTGATACTAGCAAAACTAGTGTTTCCTAAAGGCAAACCAAGTGAGTAGATGAAAGCAGAAAGTTGTTTGAATTAGGAATCATTTGATGTGCTTTCTAGCCTACAAGGAATTGTTTTCATTGCAAACTACTCTTTATAAAATCAGAATCACCTTTACCTTCTTATCTTTAGCTTTCTAAGTGGTGAAATAAGGCACAATTGTTATATCAGTGGATGTTTGTCCTGTTGGCCTCCATACTATCCTGTATCCTGAAGAAAGGAGACAATTATTATATTACATGATGAATCACTGCTATCCCCAATAGTCAATTCCTGCGTAAATACATAGACTATCGCGTGATACTATTAATGCTCATGAAATTTATTGGTGGAAGAGAAATTCTGCCTTCAAGAACTGTCTTAGACATTAAAGGTCCAGTTCCTTAATCCTTTCAATTAAAAGAATCATTTTTGTTTGGGTTACCAAGTTCATCTGAGTTAGTATTTTACTCTGCCTTATTAACTAGAGTGAAAACTACTGCCTGAGACTGAGATTACAAACCAATAATCTAGTAGTTACAGGATTACTGTTTGTCCCTGTGTGCCAAAGATGTTCCTTTTTCTTTCTTTTCTTTTTTTCTTTCTTTCTTCAGCTGGCACAGTTTTAACAAGAGAGGTGTTGGCTGGCTGCATTTTTTCATTATTGCCTAGCGGTTTAGGGCACATCCATGGAGGTGAGTCATGCTTTCTCAGTGCTGTAACCATTTGATTATTGCATTTGAGATATAAGCCCCCACTTCCTCCTTCTTTGGTACAAACCTTTGAAAAGAGAAGCTCCTGTCAGTGATCCCATGAAGACATCACCCTGAATAATGCATCAAATTATGGGTTTACTATCCACAGAGGTGTGAATATACTCAGGATTTTCTCAGCCTCACTAATGGATACTCCCAACTGAGAGTTCTCAGAGGGGTGGAGCCCGTTTGGAGGTGCCACAGACCGTAATGAGTCTGAACCCTAACCATGCCCTCCTTGGCAGTGCTGAGCCGTGGGCAGTCAGCCCACTTGGCCCATGCTGCTCCCAAAAGCCACCACTGTCAGCTCCTCCCTCTCTCAAGGTGCTATGTCCTGGTACCAAGGGTGGCAGGCTGCTGGCCCTTTGCCTCACTGTCAAACTCAGGCTCAGGCCAAAACTCTCCATCCCCAGTGCGAAGACTGCCCCATCTGTGGGCAAATTTTCCTTTGTATCTGTTAGAAATCTGTTAAGGGCAGGTCTTTCATCGCATTCGTCCCAATGTTTGCATCTGTAACAGACTCCATCACAAGCCTGACACACCACTTGTTTTAAGGGCCAAAAATCACACGGCAGCTGGAAAGGTTTTGACACAAAAGTGTCAGGTGGCCTTTGAAGGAGCTTGCAGGGTGTCTGTGGTGGAGGAAAACACAAAATATAGCTCTTTTGACTGCCAGTCATATTTGTCCAAGCATCCAGACTCTCTCTCATGTTAGCACAGAGACGGCATAAAAAAATGATCAGTGCTCACCACAGAGTGATAAAGACCTGGGTGACATATTTGCATCCAGTAAGATATGCAAAAATTTGTTTACATTTTTTCTTTTCTGTTATAAAAATTGAAATCTGTTAATGAGCACTTACATTTCCTGTTATCCTCATCTCTACTGAAATGTCAAATATGTTTAATAGATATTCACAGATTATAAATCAAGAAAGAGGATGTTTCATTTGTCTAATTAGCTATAACATACAATATTCACATATGTGAATAAATAGTCTGTGGAAGATTGTATTTTCTATCATGTTTGGCCATTATGTATATACTTGCTATAACTCATTCTGAAAGTAATGTCTTGTGTCTCTTAGTGACAGCATACTGTTTTTTCCCTGTAAGTGACATAATAGTAACAAACTAAATTGTGTCTTGATACTGATTTCCTTCTTTGTTACATGTCTTGAGGCATGAGAAGCAATGAATTATTCGTTACTGAGGAGGATTACACCAAAGCTACATTAAACCACCTGTGAAGAACACAGCTTACAGAGGGTAGAGTGCAATTGCAACCAAGTTAATTTAGTTGGCTTCAACACAGGACAGAAGAAATACTTTGACCAAGGTTCCTGATCCCTTTGCTAGAAATGAAATTGGTTTGCACACTTTTGTAAGAATTGACAGTGTGAGAAATTGGTCCAACAGCATATTATTGCCATTCGGAAAATCTTCTGAGACGTAATAATGAAAAAGTATGCACTGAATATGCACATAATTTCTGACAGATAATTGTCATCACTGGCTAATTTAGTAGGTATTCACCTCTTCTTTCCCCCATGAAATGGTTTGTTTTTTCCCCTTGATATACAATTTGCTCTTTGTTGTAAAGCTCCAGCAGAAACAACAGCTTTAAAGTAAAACCTCTTTCTGTTGTTTTTAAGCTTACCCTAAGGAACAATCTACGTGGAAGCTTAGCTGACTTTGCAGGAGATCAAGAAGAAACAAAAACATATTTGCCAAGAAGAACTTGTGGCTTAAAAATTTGGTGTGACACAGGTGCCTATACTACTGCTATTCTCAAGGGACCATGCAACCTTTAAAACCAGAGGCTGGAAAGTACTTTTAGTTGATGGCTAAATAAAAGGCAATTTCAGAATTTTATTAACAGTTCTAAGGAAGATGAGCTGTTTAAGTGAAGTCATTATATACTCACTAGGGAAACACAAAGGAACTGGGATGCCATTGGTTTTGTGCAGAGTTATAAACACTGAAGAGATAAAAAGAAAAATGTCTCAATCATTTTTCCTTCCCCAATCAAAAAATGTATTGGAGAATTGACTAAGGGCAATTCCCTAAGAATTCCCTAAGTCTTGACTTAGGCCATATTTTGATTAGGGATGATATATTTGCATATTTTAATGGGATAATGAATACCTGCTACATGTATAACGCTTACATATTTTTCATACAGATTTTTTTTCTTTCTTGCTCATTTACATGACACTTCCAGCCAGTTTTTTTCCCTATTAAAGACACAGATGAGACAGAGGAAGACAGTCACCAGGATATTCATCATGCATTCCTAAAATCTTAAAGTTCTTTTTGCACTGTAGAAAGGAGTGCCTATGTTGACAGAAACCCACTGCAAGCAAACAATGCTTAATGGGAAGAAATCCCATAATAAACAGATAGAGCCCTGTGGGGCAAAAGCACATTTTCAGTGTTTGCATTTAGATCTTGAACCTTCTCTTCCAAGGGTTAAACTGTGCTAGAAAAAGAGGGAATAGATTTCAACAGTGTTTCTCACTTGAGTCAAGATAGAAATTCATGTATTTGGAGGAACATAGAGTACTACAGGAAAATTACAAGAGAAACCTTGTAAGTCATTGACTCAAAAGCTACACTACTGCAGCCTTTCAAAGTAAGTTTGGTTGGACGGATGAAATGGGACAGGAACTTAATACTAACTGGTATCTAATAGCAACAGCTCTGTATTATGTGGTTGCTTCAGGTAATGGAGGCCTGAACCTGACAGCCTGAGATTGCTCTTGATTTAGTGCTAGTTTTGAAGTAGGAAAGTCATTTATCTCCTGATTATTCTGCCAGTTCTTCTTACTGGAGCCAGCAGTTGTAGACAACAGTAGTCCAAACTTTTTCCATCACCATGTCCTGAGTAGTCACTTAGCTGGCAAAGACCTTCTACCGTCAGAAGTTCATAAATCTCATGTGAATTAGGTTCTTTCAAATCCATTCCAATATAAATCCTTAATTTCTGGTTCTTCTTTGATGTGCATATGTTTAGAAGAAATTTTTTTCCTTATATGGAGTGTTCTGTGTTTTCTGTGTTTAAAACTGGTTTATATTCTCACTTTTTTTTGCTGAATACTTAAGTATAAATCAGAAGCCAGATAGCAGAATTTTACTTTATTCTTAACTTTCTTGATAATGATGTACTAACCAATAATCAAGTGAAAAACGGATGTTAGGTTCTAAATAGCTATTTGATTTATTCTTTTTTTTAAAATTGTTTTTAAATATTTTGTATGATATACTGCAAAATGGAGCTTTTTCCATGAAAAATAATTAAATGGGTTAAGCCTAAACTAAGCGTCATTTTTTTTCTTCATGTAGACTAGTGAAAAAACAGACCTCATTCTTCTGATTAATTTAGTCTATATATTTAAATGTAAAATATTCACCTCCCCACATAAACATACACATCCCATTTTCTGTAAAGAGATGGAATGATCTTATGATAAAACCTGATTTATTACTTTAAAGTAGGGCCTCTGTATTTCCGGTAGCTGTCAGAACTTCAAATGTTAGGAATTCTTAGGAAAGTCATAAAGAACAAAATGGAAAATGTCCATATATGTACCAACATATGGAGTACTGGATGCAAGTTTGCTCCCTGATTCTCAGTAAGGATACACTAAAACAGGGAAAGATAGAGAGAAGATAGATAAAGGAGTAATGATGATGAGGCATGAGCAGCGATTTCACTTGCAATGAATGATTAAATGAATATTTACTCTGGTTAAGTAAATACTGCTTTTATAACTTTTTTTTTTTTCAATTTACTAAGATCTGTGGCTTGCTAGTTTTGCGTGTCTATGAATTTTATTTTGAAAAGATAATTGATAGTTATATACAGATTATTATATTTACTGCTTGATTATTCCATGCTCGTCTATGTCCTGAGGGCAAAATTAATGAAACATGCAGTCCAGGAAAATTGTTTGGAATGCTGACATCATTTAGGCAAAGGAAAATGTGTAATAATGCAAGCTGCAATCCATAATTTTATTTTTAATTAATTAGGATATGAAGAAAATATTAGTGGACCGAGACACTAGGAGTCTGGGGCTATTTTAGTAAACCACCCAGGAAGAAGGAAAGGACTTGAGCCCTCAGCACGTGAACTTCCACACATGTCCTCCTCAGCACGTTCTCCTCTGCCTGAGGTTTGACCTGAGCCAGCTGGGCACAGTTTGGGAGGAACAGTGCAGGCTAGGGGCTGCTGCCAGTAAATGGTGTGAATGAGGTTTGCTGTTATTTTGACTGGCAGGTGACTCAAAGAGGTCTTCTGATGTCCTTGTGCCTCCTTGCAACACACCCATATACCAGCGGGAGCACAGACTAACTGTTGCTTGAATTATAGACTGTATTGTTTGTCCCACAGATGCTGCTGGCTGGAAGGGCAGTATACAATTTTGAGAGCAAACAGAAAGAAAAAAAAGTTGTGAAAGCTCCTCTCCAGGCTATCATACCTTGCTATCAGACCAGACTTTTAGTCAAATGCTAAATCCACACACAGTTGCATTTATTTCTCTTCATCCTTTCTAGAGGCCACCAAGCACTTCATGCTTTTTAAGGTCTTTGGTGGAAGGTTTCACAGACTGTCAAAAGCCCATAATGTCCATTTTTCAGATGAAATATTCCCAGCCTAAAGGTTAGACTCAGACATCAGGATGTGGAGACCGCCTGATCATCTCAGGTTGGTGAATGTGAGGAAGGAATTAGGGAGAAAAGATGAAGAGCAGCAGAGATCTCTTTCTTTTACTTCCCACAGATTCATGGTACAGGCTTACAACATAATCAAGAGGGTAATAATCGAGGATCTAATAAAACATAATACAATTATATTACTTTAAAAACACCTGAATAAAATAATTTTAATATTACCTATGAAATTATCTTGTGCATTTTAACTGAAAAAAGATCTTAGAATTTCAGGGAGATTTGATTATTTCTGTTTTTTTTCATGAAAAAGTCTTGTTCATCTGTCACTCTTCAAATTCTTATGACTTTTCAACTGTTTTGCACAATGAAACATATAATTAACACTAATGTCAATCTCGCAGCTGCTTTTCAGAGTTCTTCCATTCAACAAAATGTGGGTAATGAAACAAGAAATAACCTGTACTTATTAAGTAAAAATGGAGGAGCAAGGTTTGTAAAGAGAGGACACATCTCTTTACTAGGTTAACTGACATGACTGGAAAAATTCAGATGTTTGAGAGATATGTGAGAACTTAATGAAGAAACTGTTTTTTTTTCCTCTCTCTCATCTTTGCTACAGGAGGTATAATTTTCTCAAGAAGTGTTGCCCTTTTCACATGCTTTGATCCTTACAGTTATCATAGCACTACTTTTACAAATAATAGGTGTTCCCTGATGCAATTTAGAGAAGCTAAGAAATTAGAAAAACAATTAAAAGCTCATGGATTGCATGCATCCTTCTTTTAAGTTTTAGCTTATTTTTAAGACATTTGGGAGTCTTCTAAACTCATATTACCTAAACCTAATCCCAGGGCTCCTCTTGCACCAACACACTGGTAATTGTCCTTGCAATTTATCATTATTAATGTTCCCATTCTTGATAACTGATTAAATGTTGACTTTTATTGTCATGCCTTAATCCCTGGTTTGTACATGAAGGCAGCAGAAGCAGTTCTGATTAAGAAATTCAAAACCGTACGATTTACTAAATGCTGAAATCTCCTGCTGTGTTCTCTGTAATGTCTTATTTAATTTTCTACTTGCTTGAATTTAAAGTAAACCTTGAAGTATAAATAGTGGTGCTTTCATAATTAGTTATTGCAAAATTCTATAACAGTAGTTTAGCAATCTCTCATATAAGAAATCTAAATTGTGGTCTGTACAAGTAGTAAAATCACTCACTCTCATTAATTCATATTATGGCTACATTGTCAGGTTGCCTATTTGTCAGTGAAACTTTTTTGAAATATTTATACACTAATTTTGGTTTCAGTAAGACCTTGAAAAAATGCTATAGCATCAGACAACATAGTACGTTAATATCTATAATGAGAATTTTTTTTTAAAGCAGAAGATTATTCTAAGAATAAAATTGCTCTGTCAATTTTATTCCTCTTTCCACAAACACTTCTGTCTCTAAATATTTACAGTAGCATGAGAAAAGTATTTTTTATTATTTGTTCTGTATGTCTAACAAGTCAGGTTTTATTTGGGGCTGGTGGACCTATTTCCTTTTTCTTTCTGGTTTTCTGTAGTAGTATATGATGTATAAAAGATGCATTTTCTGATTTGCCTTTTTTTTCCCCAGCACTATTTTTAGAACAGAGTCTTTTTTTCTGCAATACAGCTTCTTTGTAAGCGGAAGTTACACAGTTTTCGTAACAGGATACCAGTTATGAGGTAACCTTATTTATTTTTATTGTCTTTATTTAAAAAGATGACACTGTTCAGTGGTCCAACAAACCAGCTCTACAGTCCCCTCAGGCTCTCTTTTGTGCTAAAGATGGATATAATTATATCTAAGGTTTCTAGCCTTTGTGGCTGGAAGCAAGCCTTCAAACGTCACTCAGCCACCACATGCTCCACCAATGGTAAGAATGAGATTTGGTAGTAAGTTGTGTTTTTCCAGTTATCTAAAAGGCACAGTGATTGATTCTAAGTCCAATTATGAGGTCTCAGTGCTGGCACTGTTAGTAGCTGCACTGCTGATTGCTGTAGGAAGACAATCCTGCTGCTCTGAGACTGCTGGAGAAACTTGAGTACCCTTGAAGCTTACTGTCCTCCAAATCAGTTTGTAAATTGAAACAGCATGGGACTTCCATTATAATGCAATAAATATACTGTAATGTTAGATTAATTATATACCTATTCAATACACATGGGTTATTTTGGAGGAAAAGGTATTAGTCTATTTTCCAGTATTCTGTATTTTTAATGTCTTTTCCAAGTTCTCTAAATCAAAAAAATATGTCTCAAATTGATCTTTTTGCAAATACAGCTGAAAATAAATACCTTATGTCTGGGTATATGGTATTCAAGCCTGTTACTCAGATTGCTCCTTTAGCCTGTGCACTGGGTGGAAAGCACCTGCTTTCCAAGATGTCACCTGCAGAAAAATCGCAGTTAGAGGCAGAAATCTCCTATGTCACAGAAGTGCCATATTTTTTGCTATAATAGGTAGGTGGATAGTGCTTGGCTCTGTTTGCGCTCTGACTTCCCTTTCTGTTATTGTGAACTGCCATTTCATCCTTTTGTTTTTAGTGAAACATGAATAATCAACATTTTATATGGAAATAGATCTTCTAGCAACTGTAATCATCCTGGTAAGCAGAATCAACTTGTTCCCCTTCCAATGCAGCAAATGCTGTGAGCTGGATGGTGAGCACCTCTCACTGACCAGCTAAATTACATTCCATAAAACAAGTCACTTCCAAATGAAACTAAGAATTGCTTCTGGTCAGTAGAGGCAGGTAATTTCTCTCACACATACACATACACACAGTCTTCTGTCACTGGTAATTTTGTTGCTGTTGCAAGCAGCACAGCAAATTCAAATTCAGGAAGTAGCAACAGTATGGCCATAAATTAAGAAAATTGTCACAGAGTTTCCAGCTCATAGCTTATGCAGTCCAATATGCTGTTTCTAGAGGTTACTACTAAAAGCTTTATAGGAAGATATAACCAATTGTGCATGAAAATATGCCCACCACATGACATTTCCTTCTATTCCTAATAGAGTTGCATTTAAACCTTCAGGCATGAGGGTTAGTATTTTTTTGAAAATGTTCTAGCATTAACTGTTGCATCTCAGGGTAATCTTGTCATCCATTCAGTGTGCCCTTTGGGGGACTAGATAAGCATTAGGCCTACAGTCAAAACCTCCCTGGCAAAACTGTATTGTGGAAAAATAAAACAAACAAACAAAACTGTAGCTCGTATCTGCTTATCTGCTTTGCATTGTTTTCCTTTTATTCTTATACTTCTATTTACATTAATAGTCTTAGAAAAGATAAATCAGTGAGAAACTATTGTGTTGTACTTCCTTTTCTCTTCCTAAGACTGTTGAATGCCGCCTTCTTTTTTTTCCCACCTGTGGGATACAACCAGATTTTTTGTGAAAACAAGCACTATTTTGATATCATCCCAACTTTGTCCCTGAAGTACATTGCCACTAACATACTGCATTTAATGTGTAATAATATCATAATCTTCATACCTATTACAATGAAACTCTTTGTGATGTCTATTTAAGAATTCCTTATGAACATCACCTATCACATTTATAGTTATTCTGTTGGAACAAATAAATTCAGGTGTTGCATCACAATTGCTAGAGATCTTTGAAAGGAGTTCCATACCCATTCAAGTATTGTGCATATAGAGTGCGCTTGTTTGAATTAGAAGTTATCTGAAACTCATTATCTTATCTTGCAGAAGCTTTTGCAAAACACTTTTTTGATATGCCTAAGAATTTAGGGGTCAGCCATCTCAAACCTGCTGTCAGCCCTGAATGACTGATTGTTATCGGTCAGTATCTCAGTTAAAAGACATTAAATGCTAAGATATTTGTATAAAGTTTGTTTTTGATCTACAGTTTGATAAAAAATATAAGGCTTGCTAAAGAAATCCAGATAGCTATCAAAGACAGAGAAGAGAGTTTCATGTATTAAAGAACTTTGCATTAGGCAGTTAAGTTGAGGATACTCCTAATACAACGGAAATACAATACATCACTGGAAGGGGAAGAGCCCTGACTCCACTTAAGGAGAGAATGGACTGAGTTTCAGGACAAAAGATTAAATAGATCTAGGCACTGTGGAAGATGTTCAAGACAAATCTGGCAATAAACCCCAAGATGCTTCCCTAAGACACAAGAGAAGGTATGTTCAAAGCCTGAACCCCTGGTTAACACTAAAGAATCCAAAATTAACTTTTCCACAGAAGAAGATTAAAGTTTGTGACTGAAACGTGTATGTCAGGTCAAGCATATAAATGATCAAATCAGTTGAGTTGCAAGTGGATCAGGGAACTGAAATACAAGGTCTTCAAACAGTGTTATAATTGCTCCTCTTGTGGTAAAAGCAGTAGAACAGAACAGTAACTACTGATATTCCTGTGACAGCAAAGTCTGTGTATTGCACGAAGTCTGAAATGATGGATAAATAAATACTGATATTTTGATCACCGATGTCTAAAGATTAAATTTAGTCTTGATCTCCCCAAAAGAATAAATTTTCCCCAAAGAATAAATTGTTAAGCTTTGTCTTCCCTTGTAAAATGTCAGAAGAGTTAGCAGACTCAGTAAGAGCATTTTGAACAGAAAATGAAATGCTGCAGGTATGCTGTGTTCAAAGGGCTTGGCCTCATTGTAGTAATGATAAATCAAGAAGAATGCCTTTCAGCTTATCAGCTGAATTGGTTTTAAGCAGCATGACATCAGACTCATCCCCCTACTATTTAAAGAAAAACTTTTTTTTGCGCTACATGACACTGGAACAAATTCAGCAATTACCACATCTCAGCATTGTAAGAGAGAGAGAGGCAAATTAGAGACCGGCTAAAATAGAATGACACAGAAGACTTGAAAATATTATGTCCTGAATCTGGCAGAAGGAAATAAAGTGAAAAAACTGATAGAGCAGCAGGAAAGATGGATTATAAGAGAGAAAGAGGAAAAAGAAGTCTCAGTGGAGGCAGTATGAAAGGAAAACTTGAAAGAGAGGGATGGTGGATATGATGTAAAACGAATATCAAATTGACCTCCAGTCAGATCTAAGCATCAGAGCAGGTGTTTGTTATCCACCCACAGACTCTTAAAATCTACCAGAAAGGGCAACCAATGCTGACTCTTCCCTTGCTACAACCTGGTCTGTGATCAAAGGGTTTGCTAGCTCCCAGAGCATGACAGAGCCTTTCATCTCCACACTGTCGTGTCATGCTGCCTCTCATCTTTGCACCAAAGGGTGCCATGCCCAGGCAGCCAGCATCTCACACCTTTGTAATAAAATGAATGTCCCTGCCCTGGATAAAAATAATAATAATACTAAAAATATTTCCTCTGACGGAAGTACCTGGGGTAATGGGCTAGAAGAAAAAATCAGAGCACTCTATTAGCATGGTTAGAGAGAGAAGAGTGATCAGGGGAAAAGAGAGTCTAGAAAATGAGATGGAGGGCAGCAGTAAGAGCCCCACAGTCTTTGGAGAGTGGAGGCAGAGGGAGGGGAGACGGAAAGCTTTGCTTGATCTGAGTTCTTGAAAATTACTCAGTCTTCTGCACGTACTTTGGAGATGTGAAGATCCAGCAGTTACTGATTCACTGACTATACATGCAGAACTCAAAAAATACAGAGATACTGAGCTTACGAAATGGAGGAAGAGAGAAAGCTAATGATCCCATAGCTGGAGAAAGAAAAATGTGGAGAAAGGCTCAGCAAAGAGGCACAGGGTGAAGCTCAAGGAGCAGAGAATTAAACAGTGCTCTTTGATTGTAAAGAAAGATTTTGGCAACAGAGTAATCCTTGAGGAGCCATAGAATAAGGGAAGAAGGATAGATAAAAACAGTTATGTAGAAATAAAAGAATAGAAGATGCTACAAAGTGAACACAGAAGAATAGACAAAATGAAATTCAGAAGCAGCAAAGCTAGTAAAAGAAGGAAATAAGAATGGGGCTCAAATCCATCAACAGACACAAATACCTGGCTGGCTGCCTCAGCAGATCCAGGATCTAGCTGCCTAGAAAACATCTGGGCATATTTTGGAGGTGCAAAAGCCAGAGCACTGAATTAGCCCAGCATCAGCCAAGGGTGGAAGGAAGTCGTACCGATCCGATTACTCCTTCCTACTATCACAGCTGCTTGCTGGACAGCCTCTAGTGCTGCTTGAGGCTCTCAGCCTGAGGTGTCTCAAAGGGTGAGCCTCCCTTCACAGCCTCACAGGTCCTGCTGCCCTCTCACCAAAGGCCACAGTGGTTAATGTACTGCCTGGAGAGATGTGATCAAAGCCCTGCTTTGCCCGAGTTCCAAAGCCCATTCCACATTCATGGCCTACATAAAGACTGACCGCACCGGAGAGAGAAAAAAAGATTCGAGTTACAACATCTATGTTTGAGGAAGATGCTCTTGAGGCTACTTTTTAGAATATTTTAAAGTAGCAACGAATAATTCCCTATTCTCTTAGCAGCAGTTACTCTGGTTATATTCCAGCTGAGACAGTAACTGAATATTGACCAATATTTTATTCCCAACCATCTGCAATCTGAACTGAAAAATCTGTTCTAAACTTTGTCTCCTAAATATGTTGCAGTTCTTTTTTTTGCTGTCTTAGGACAGCAGCTGTACTGTAATATGGAAGACACTTCCTTATTTATTTAACAGATGGTTAAATAAACACCACTGGCTCTTCAGTGGTGTTCAGTGTATGAGGAGTTCAGTTCAGAGGAGGTATAGGGAGCAGCTCCTAGACAAAAGATACAATCCTCTGGTCTAAAGGGGAGAAGAGAAAATTTTACCCAAACAGAGAAGCATGGTATCCTCCACAGGCAGGAGGAAGGGCTGAGGGAAGCGGATGAAGCTTGTCAAATGTTCATTAGCAAATCAAAGAAGCCACATGAGGTATCACCAGCACAGTATAAAAGATGGCATCTTTTTCTTTGGACATTTGCTTCCTGTTTGAAGATTTTCCCTTTTTCCAAGCCAGAGCTTTGTCTTTGCAGGTGTTTCACTTCCAGCAAAATGCTACTTCCTCATCCATTTCTTAACAACATGGCTTTCTATCTGCAGCTCAAAACTGATTCTTAAATTAAGGAGCTCCTAGAGGCTGTAAATAGTTCTAAAATTTCACACAGTTCCTGCTAAGAAACCAGTAGTTCCGAGCTGTTACTCACAGGAACATGGGGGCTGATTTTGTTTCATAAGAGGATTAGTCTCCTACCATTAAGTAGTTTTTGTGATGAACCCCAACATCTGCTGACAGTGGAGTCATGACAGGAATAAAGTGAATGTTCTTCCTGAGTTACATCTGTGATGAGAAATTACACAAGTTGAGTTACTGGAAACTCAAAACTCCTTAGTTTTGTGGGCACTTATGAAACACTATACATGACAATAATGTATAAATCCTGACATGTTCCCAACTAGGGTTTGTGTGCAGCATGGGAAATATTCTTCAAAAACATGCCTGTAATCTATGCATTATTATTCATGCCTTGAACATTGCATCCCATTTGGAAAACCTATTTCAAGCTGAACTTTAATCAGTAGGCTTATTTTTTTCTCTTAAATGTGTAAAATGATGGCATGTGTTTAAAATTAATAGATTACCAATATCAATCAGTTACTATTTAACAGCATCAGGAATTGGTGCCATGGTCCCACGAGAAATAATTTATACTGAACATACATTTTCTAAGGTGAATAATGGTCTGGAGACAACAAACTTAAGGCACCCTCAGAGTCCTTATTTATCAGAAAGGAATGGATTGTGTTGGTGCAAAAAGCATGTAGCTGTTACTGTACCTCCAGACAGGATTCAAGAACAGTATTTATCTCTGAAAACTTAGAACAGCCACCTTTGAAGCAAAGCTCAAGGAAAAACAATGTTCTGAATATGGTGCAGGGAAAAGGGAACAAAAAGTCATTTAACAAAAAAAGATTATTGTTACTGCTATAATGTTCAAGATTATGAGATAGTCCTGTTGAATTCAAGAGGAATTTAGATGGGATTTGGAATAAATTCAACTTCTTTTAATTCTTTGCGTTTGTTCAGACTCACCCACACCCTCCTTTTTTCACAAATCCATAAGCATTTTTTTCTATTTTGCTAGAAATGGAGCAGTATGTCTGTAAATAGTAGGAAAAGCATAATATTCATAATTTCAATTTGGTATTTGAAAGCCTAAGTCAACTAACCAACATATTGATGGAGAAGAATTGGAAAGGAATACTTTCCTGAACCCATCTGGTAAGAACTTGGCCTTGAGCATGGGCACTAATGTGCGCATGTGTACAAACCACATTTCATCTCATTCAGCTCTGCAAAACGGTGTGACAGAGTGACACCACTTTGTCCCAAGGAAGGTATTTATTGGTGATGCCAGTCTGATCTGAGGATGACCACTGCCCTGCTGCACTCATCTCTGCTTGCTGTGGGGAGAATCAAAGCAAGCACGGTCTTCATTCATACAAATCTGGACAAAAAAAATTGAACCTGAATGACAAGGTTAAGAACTCTCTTTAGTGGTCAGGATTTGAGGTACATGAAGAGCATTCTTTGGAGCAGAGAATACTTGCCTCAATTGGGTGTGTCTCTTGGCTATATGTAACTTACGTAACTATAAATGAAAGCAAGGAAATCAAATTTTAAAGTGTCTTTCAAGCAGAGGCATTTTTTAAAAAAAACACCAAAAACAACCCAACAGCAGAGGCACTTAACAATCTGGAGCTGACAAAGCCTTTTTAGTTGTAGTTTAATCTGTCCAGAGAAACCTGACATGCCTATTTTTCTAATTTCATTAAGATTTGCCAGATATTATAGGGTTTTTTCCTTGTAAGAGAAGTATAAGAGGTTTTCTGTTCATTCCTGTGAACGACGTAGCTAAAGAAAGTTTTGGTGAAAAAGAGATGGGTTTCTACTGAGCAGTTTGTGGACTTCTCACGGAAATTCTAGAGGATTTTTTTCTTCTGATAGAGCAAGCACTAACAAATATCTTTAACTAATTTTTATAGAGCATCAAATGATGTACTCCCTTGAAGATGATAAATCACAAGAATATATATAACTCGCACAAATTCGGTTTGTGTGCCTATATGGTAACAATTTCTCTATAGCATCTACTGTCCATTATCAATAATTTTTGCATATGCATTGTTTTAATTTAACATCAGCCTGTAGTATCTTTGTGCCTTGTCTTTGAACAGCAATAACAAAAAAAGATCTTTATAAAATACAGTCTTTTAGACTATTTGGGTTAGCGGAATAATTATTATATCTTGCAACCTCTGACCTGTTTTGATATAAATTAAAGTTTAAACATTTATCTTTAAAAAAGGTCTACTACCCATTTGGGCTACAGATGAGCTGTTCATTAAATGCAAGTGTTTTATTTTCAAATATTGATGCCTCCAATCAAAAAGGAATTGAAATGAATACCTGCAAAATGCTTTGGGAAAAAATTAAAGGATGTACCAATGTAAACAAACAGATCCCAAGATTAGTCCACTCATCAATATTTCATTGGAAACATCTAATAACAAAAGACATCATATAACATGTGTTATATGTAAGCAAAGGATGTAACCAAAGGATCCTATTGAGCCTATTTGTCTTTAAAGAAATCAAGGTTAAACAATTAGGCCAGTTACCTTCTAAGCATGTGTGGCACAGGAAAACTACAGATACTCCATTTTGTTTGACAAGCTCCATGTCTGTAATTAGCCTTGTATATACAGAGAGACAGTACTCTTGGTCTCCCCATAGGAGTACATGCAGCTGAACATCTCTAAATGTGATAGTGATCCTTGAATGTGTTTGTCTAAAGTAGGTAAAAATTACCAAGGAGTATTCTAATGCATTTAATAGCTGGTAGGTGCTGTCCTTTCTGGATTGTTATGTATTCTAAGATATCTGACTCTGAGGACCCAGTTTTTATTACGATTGATACACAGCTATCTGTGTGTTTGACAGAAAATAATGGAAAAGGGAGAAAGATACTCCACCTTCATTCTTTCCGTTCCTTTGTTGTTTTTTCGTATTTTTATGACTCACAATCAATGTTGAGAGTATCTGGCATTCTTATTAAAACAATCTATAACACACAAAAATTAATAATATGTTGAAGAAGAAGAAAAAAATCTATTTAAAAACAATGTGAGGTAAATGGGAGGTAATGGGAGGTAAAGAAAATCTAAAAAACTTGCCTTCAGGTTTTTTTATACTGTCTGAGATTTACAGAGCAAAAGAAAAGACAGAGGAGAACAAAATGGAGAGTGAAAGAAATGAAAAATTTATTGACGGCACAAATTCTGCCACCTATAACTAATTAGCAAGAATTTAGAAAACTTAAGACTCTGAAATTCAATTTCATTAAGTAGCAGCCTTCAACCGCGTGGACCAAGCTTGAAAGCCAAAGTCCAGAGCATGAGTAGTAAGTGGAAGACCAAGGAGAGCGTAGGCAAACTCATTTTCTTTTTCAAGGTGGGAGAGAATAGATTTTCCCCCTCCATGTGACTTGCATAAGCCACACATTTCAAATACTCCACCCAGTGTTAGTCAGCCACTAACCCATGCCTTTGCTTGATATTCTCTAAGTAAAATTTGCTTTACAAAGCGATCAGGCTGAAGCTAAATACATCATCATCCATCACTTAAATCTGCATAAATAATAGAGGATATGTAAAATAACTCACAAGTGGCATCTACAGCAGCACAGAGGCTTATGGGTGAAGTTTCAGGCAGCTCTGAATCCCTCCCTTTGGGACGTTTAAGCAACCTGTCGCATTATATTAGCATAAGTTTTTCTTCTGCTGCAGCGAAGTATTTGTCTTTTTTCACCGTGCACTTTTAGCGCTATGTTAGATATGCTTCAAGGAACAAGCCTGCTAAAAATATTCCAATTATTGTCATTAGGGGCATTTGAGGAAAAACAGAAGGCAACTACAGGTGCTCAAGGCATGTTCAGTAAAAGATCATAGTAACGGGTTTATTCTGTAAGGAAACTTCAACACTGGTTTCAAGTCATACAGTGCTCTCCTATGCTAAGGAATCTCAATGGGGTCAGAAAAGACATTTCAAGTATTTCATAGCAGAGCTCTATGAAGCAATGACAGTTGAAAGTGGGGGAAACTTCTGCACGTTCAGTTCAAAGCAAATGAAAAAGCTAAAACACCCTGAATATCTTTGTAGTCAAGAGCTCAAGACAAAGGTTGCACTTTAGAAGAAAGTTATATGGTTTGACAAAAAAAAAAAAAGCTGGTCTGTGTAAAAAAGTTTAGCAACTTCTACAATGAAATTATTTCTTTTTAAATAAAGGTTTTTAACTTCTTCTGTGTAGTTCAGCTTTTCAAATTTCCATCATAAGCCAAACACAAATTGGAAAAATCAGGCAAGCAAGGTTAGATCCATCATACCTACTACGCAGTTCTCTCTTTTAAAAAATTTAGGCACACAAAAGCAGTGATATTTTACATTTTCTTTGCAGATAGAAAATCAAATCAAGTGGAAGCAACAGAATTGTACACAGAATACAGAAGAAAAAATTACATTAGTAAAGACCAATAAGGGAGAAAAAATATAAAGCAGAGATATCAAAATCAAATCCCACCTCTTGGAGGTGTGGTCCAACAGGAGATACACACTTACTTCAGCAGAATGAGTATTTCTCTTCAGGTGGATAGGCAAGTTTCTGCAATACCACATTATATGAGCCTATTCAAAGTGAGCCTGAGCAAATAATTTCTTTGAGTGTGTCAATACATATCCTAGATTAACTGAGATCAGGGGGACAAATAAAGATGTAAGGACACTGCAGTCAATCCCTAAAGCTAAATTTTCAAAAGAGTGTATCTATTTCCTGCTTAGAACAAGGTAGATACCTACCTAGGTGGATTTTCAAAGATGTTTTAAATCTATATCTGAACATTCTTAATATGAATAAAACTGTCCAATTCTCAGCTGTGTATCACACACTTTTTGAGCTATAGTGCTGCAGTAGGAAGAGCTATATTTTATATGCAGCTTTGTGATTGGTACCCTGAAATCTTTGAGGATGAAACAGTGTGTAATTAGAAAAATTATTCTTTTCCTTTTTTGCGAAATAGTTCTTAAAATGTGTTAGTTGAAATACTACTTGTCTGATCTCTGTTGAGAAGTGAATAGATCTTTGTCACTTTATGAGGTACTAAATATGACACAATTTTAATTATAGCTGAACAAATGCTGATGGTATGAAAATAGTGTGTTTTCCTTAAGATCTGCAAAAATATATCTAACTTCCTTTACAGACAGAAATAAGACTTCTAAGGACAGGAAGCTCTCAAATATTTTGTATCACTTCCTGTCATTTTTATGAAAGTCTCCTATTCACATTACACACTGAGAAATAAAAGAACTTTGGGGAAAAAAAAAACTCCCCCTGAAAATGCCTTGAACATACCTTACAAAGTTAAGCCAAAGATCGCACAGTTGGAAACCAAATATACTTTTGTTGAAAAGTTGAATTATTGAGACTAAGATCATGACTAGACCTTTCATATTTTTAGAAGGACGTTTCTGAGTCACTGCCAGTGAATAGCCCCACCTTTCCTACTAGTTAATAACAGACGTTTCCGAGGTGTGGTATACCGTGTGCCAACAGGTCAGACCTACAGTCCATATTGACAAGCATTTGTGTGATCGCTATTAGCAGGTGGAAAATAATGTGCCACCATTGATTGTTTGCAACAAAAAGAATGTCCTCACAGTACAGAATAAATGCTGAGAGGAAAAATTGACTTTATAGAGGGAAGACCATCAGGAGGGAATGGAGAAGTAGAAGAAGAGAGTCAGGAGGAACTGGTGAAATTATCAGTTGAATAATTTGTCCAATTATGGTATCAATCCTTAAAAGATGGTGACAAACAAACACATCTTGAAAGAAGCAACAAAACTAGCCTGGTGACTGGATTACATAGTATAGGGACAAACAATGTTTAGATCTGTAATACTCATTTGGACTATTCCTTTATTAAAAAAAATAAATTATTCACAAAAATAATGTTTTATAAAAGTTGGAGCTGTTTACAGGGAAAAATTACTTTCGTGTACTTTTTAATGCAAAAATGTTGTGAAGAAGAGCTAAAATTGTTGAAATAGCCTTCTCTGTTTTTCTTCTAAATGTCAAAGAAGGAGATTTTCCCCAGTGTAATGATTTTTTCCCTATTACTAAGCAACTAATACTTTAAAATTGGAAAAAAGTCAATATGGAATCGAAATATTTCAAAATTATTTAAGCAGGTTTTAGATTTAAAGATTTTACTGATTCACAAACATATAAATTACTGATTCACAAACAGAAGTTTATATAAAAATCATACATATATGATTTTTTATTTACATATTTAACTTTGGATATTTTATTGTGAACAAAAAATCCACTACAGCTGTACAGCTTAACAAATGTGCTGTTAAAAGATGTCTACATCATAGCCATAGAAACAATCTGAGCTGGAAGTAGAAAAGATTCTTTATTCTTTCCAAACAAAATCATAACAAAAAAAAGGTTGCAGCAAGTGTCCAATAAGAAGTAGGCATCTGAAACTAGAAAAATTAATATTAAAAGCAAAGGCATGAAAAGGTTCAGCATCTTTCTAAAATATAGCTGGCAACTAAGGGCTGAGTCAGGAATGATTTAACAGAATTATGCTGTACTCTTTTATTCAAAGGTCAGACGACATAATCGGAACAATCCCTCCTGGCCTTAAAATCTAAGCCTCTCCAAATATATAATTGATGATTATGCAATCATATGTCTGTGGGGATTTTTTCTTTCTACTCTGTTAAATTGGTAAGCTTATATTTGATCCTACATCATGAGTATTGATATCCATTATACATTTTCATCTTTGCTAATACAATTATGCATGATATTACAACTAGTTGTATATATCTAGTTGTTTTCATCCTATTAGGCAATTATCCACAGTATCTTCTGACAAACAGTCTCACTGACTAATTATTTGTTGTACAAAGAGTGTACGTATTTTTAATTATATTAAATATAATGTGTTTTCATTTCATTTGACCTATTCCCATCCTCATATTCCATTCCAATACAACATAGGTAACATGAAGCACACGTAAATTAAGCTATGCAAAGTCTAGAAATTCTCTAATCTAGAAATACTCTGTAAATTTTATCTTCTATGACATTTGCAAATTCTATAGTTAACTAAAGGAGAGCTTGGAAAAGATAATTTTTTACTAGACAATTTAGCATATGTGTATGCAAATATAATATCTATAATACCTATAGATAGACAACTGAAGTGCTTTGCAGACACCGCCTTCCTGCTTTCAAATGGCTCAAGTGAAATCTAACACTTCAAGTGCAATTGTTGATGTGTGACTACTAGTCAGCCCTTGGACTACCAAAAACCCACAGTAAACATTTTAGGATGACTCACTCTCTCTCTCTCTATATATATATAGATATGTGTGTGTGTAAGCAAATATTGAAGTATATAAACACCTCTTACCTACATGCTATGCATGATAATAATAGAAAAAAAGTAGATAATTGCATATGACCAGCATTTCCCAGATATCTCATCCTAGTTGCTTTGGTAGAACATAGCCAACCAGTGCTGCACTCATAGTTTTTGGTTATAAAACAGATCCCACAGCAAAAACATCAGAAGAAAAGAGAAAAATTCAGAACAAGTTAGAACTGGGTTTTATTTAAACGTCTCAGTTTAACAGGGTCATAGCTCAAAGCAACTAAACAGTTTAATGAAACCTATAGTGAATTTGAAATGTGCACTGCGTGTAAAATCTTTGTGTCAGAAACACAGACAATGAATAGTATATAAAAGTAAAAAACAGTTAATGAGATGACATAATCTCTATTTTATTGTCACTCAGAGAGCTCAGTGCCTTACAAATGAATCCTGGTTTCATCCTCTTCTTTTTACATTTCTCTCCTTCTCACCTCCAGAAGGAATCATGCTGAATGTTATACGTATGACCAACAGAACAACAAAGGAAAACCCTTGATCCTTTCGCTTGCAATCCAAGGGTCCGGTGCTGTGGATTGCTGTCTCAATTATATTCCTGTTTTTGCCAGAGAAATAACTTTGCCATGCACTTTTAAATTCTCATTCTTACAGAATTCTTACTATGACACTTAAGCAGTATGAACTGGTTTAAAGTTTACTTTAAATGTAGTATTTTGCCTTTGAAAGGCTACCAAAAACTACCAAAGGATTATAAAGAGTGGAAATGAGAATTCAAACATTATTTTGAATAAGAAAAGCCTTACTTGATTGCCAAAATTATGCACCAAATAATAGCTTCGAGCATTACTTCACCTGTGGGAAACAGAACAATACTTTGAAGGCAGTTAATTTTGTGACAAAAGCAGCTTGTATGGGTTTTACATAAAATTATTTTTAAGCCAGTGCTGCAACATCTGCTTATCTTTTAAAGTACACTATTCAAATGAATCCCCAGCAAAGGACTTATACTTCCTTTTTGTTTACTTCAAACCAAGCATGTTACTTGACTATCTTTGAGTGCTGCTTTGTTGCATTATATACAACACTACTCTAATGTTGCTGCTTTTCTGCAAGAACTAGAGCAAGTTTTTTGGGGTTGTTTTTGGCTTTTTTAAGATAGAGCTTGTAGAAAGTGTAATATAGACATATGTTAGATGCTTTGTTTTATCCAATGTGGATAGATGTAATAGTTGCACGCAAGTTAACTTTACTGTGAGGGTGGTGAGACACGGGAACAGGTTGCCCAGGGAAGTTGTGGATGCCTCATCCCTGGAAGTGTTCAAGGCCAGGCTGGATGGGGCTTTGAGCAACCTGGTCTAGTGGGAGGTGTCGCTGCCCATGGCATGGGGTTGGAACTAGATGATCATCAGAGTTCCTTTCGACTCCATTCTATGATTCTATGAGGATAGATTCAATAATTTCGCTTGTAAATGAGCACTGGCACAGGTTGCCCAGAGAGATTGTAGAGTCTCCAACCTTGGAGATATTCAAAACCTGACAGGACTTAACACTGAGCACTCTGCTGTAGGTGACCCTGGTCTGAGCAGAGGGGCTGGACCAGACAGTCTCGAGAGGTGCCTTCCTACTTCAGCCCTTCCGTGATGTTGTGAACTCTGCCACAGATATCCTTGTGTGCCAAAAGCCCAAACTGTCCCTGGTGCAGCAGACTCACTGGGCACCTTTTGCGCAGCTTTTACAAACAGGATTGAGAACCATCAGGTAGATGAAAGTTGTAGGGACAGAAAGGACAACAAGAGATAGGGATAGCATGCATGTGTAGTTTGTACAGCTGAAATCATCAGTACAACATAAATCCAAAGCACTCATATTTTTTAAAAGTGCACAGAATTATGCTCTGGATGCTCTGTTCGTAATACAAGGAGCCTGTGCTCAACATCCAGGCACCCGACTTGATGGTGTGAATACTCCCCTGTGACTTTAAACGGGGCTTCTTACCCTTGTGGAGACTGTGGTTTCATGCAACTAAGCCAAATTCATTCTTTACAGCTGAAGAAGTTTCCCCCGTGCCCCCTTTTCTGTTAAGAGAAGGGCTGAATGAGAAAAAGCAGCAGTAAATTATCCATGAGAGGAGGCAGAGCAAGCCTCCTGCCCTACAGCCCACCCTGACACCAACATTAAGCAGCTGCGGGTGTGATTAACAGCAGCATTTCCCAGAGATTTAAAGACAAAGTACACAGAGATGGAGACACAGCTACAGGATTCTTAAATATTTATAATGCAATAGTTCAGAGGCCTCACTGAAAATTAAAGGCCTGTTATGCTAGGTATTATATAAGCTTGTACAAATATACATCTGGTGCTTCATGGTGTCCAGTTTATGAAAAGTACTGCACCCATGACAGGTTTCAGATTTAAAATGTATTCTTTCTCCTTTTGTCATTTCTCAACCTCTCTCTGAGATAAACTGGCAGATCTCTGAAGAAGAAAGAAAAGTATGACTATAAACCAAGCACCCTGGTGAAAAATCAGTGTCAAGAAAGCAGTTTTCCCCTTTGCTGGTGTCTTAGATGGCTTCACGTACAGTATAAAATGTCTTCTCTTCTGCTGAGTTCATTTGAATTACAATGCACAAAGGGAAGGGGAGAAGGAGAGATTTTTTCCTGCTCTGCTGAGTCTATCTGACTCTAAGATTGACAGTGCTGGAGATGGACATGGAAATTCAAAATATGTCAGAAATAAGTGGCTAATGTTTTCTTAGAGGCTTTCTTGTAATGATAGTATGCTCACATTAGGACACGTCTCTTGCACATGTGTGCATGTATCTGAACAGCTAACATTGCAGCTATGCAGTAAATCCTTAGAATGTAATGGAAGTAGTCCAGAAGCATATAATTTTAATCAATAACAGAATTTGCCTGGTCGTATAAGGACTGCACAATAAGACATGAGATTTGCTGTGTTCGACAACTCTGTAGATAAATAATTATTGAGTGTCTTTAAAATAATTGTCTTCAAGAGAGCACACAGTCCACAGAAGCACAGGGTGAGAGGAGATCTGATATCATGCAGCCTGCCCCTTGCACTGCTTGCCATCACACCTCTGGAGCAAGTGCTACTGGAACATTCCTGACAGGCATTTCTCTAACCTGTTCTTGAAAAGCTCTGCTTACGAGGAATCCACAGCTTCCCTAGATTTCTGTATACATTTTCTTAGACTCAAACTATATTCCATGCCAATGAACTCCAGCTCCATCAATAAGTCATCATCAATTGATGAGCTCCATCAATTTTGAATATGGCAGCCTCTTAAACCAAGAAGAATAAAATAGGAAAAATGCTAAAAAAATCAAGAAAGACCTTGTTAAGCCGTAGAGAGAATTGTTGTGCAGGAATAAAAAGTATACATGATGCAGCTGTATGATGCAAAAGCACAAGTAACATGCATAGATGTGTCACACATGCTAGGAGCAGTAAGTCAGTGAAAGTGAAAACTAAAGAATTTCCTTCTAAGGGCATAAAAGGCTGGAGGGAAATGAGGCCAATTTGCTTAGAGAAATGGAGACAGAACACAATCTCCACTTTATTGTCTTAATAAAGAATTCAGGTGTCATTTCTATTCATACTGATGGAAGAAATCTCACAGCAAGTAGGTGCCTTAGTATCTTTGCAGGGGTTTGGCTCAGGTCTCTATTGCCAGGTGTCTCAAAATGTAAGGGACGGCCACGAGAAAGCAGCACAAAATGAGATTCTCTTGGCTCACTTTGTCCTTTTTGTGCTTCTACAGTAATCCAAAGACTGCTTCAGAAAACTTCCTGAAAGAAAGGGCTCCTCAAATAGTATGAAATCATCAGAGGACAGTCATAACTCAATCTTTTTTCAATAAAAGGAAAAATCATCAGCATATTCCATGATCCATTCTTTGCATTAAATAATGAAAAAGAGCTTTTCATCACATCTATTGATACAGGAGATCATTGAAGGTCTACTACTTTGCTACTTCAAGATCTGCTACTGAAGTAAGTATATAGTACAGTCCTCCTGGCCACAAGAAAAAAAGATCCAGAGCAGATTCATTGACTGTGCTAGCTCATTATTTCAGTGACCTTCTTTCAGCACTAGAAATTAATTACTTTAAGTGTATTAGTTCTTTAAAGTGAATTGAAAAAATAAGGTTAGTCCTTTACAATGAAACTAAATGTATAATTTTCTAATCAACGTATATTTGACTGATTTTTTCAGTTTTTAAGGATATTTTCATTAAAGCTTTGTAGCTCATGTTTTAGATTACAAGATGAGTAAATACAATTCAAAAGTTTCTAACAGATCCTTGAAATATTTAGCAGACCAAGACTGTACTGCAATATCAAGGTACAGAATTACAGTTTAACTTCGGTGAGCAAGAGTACAGGATGTATCACTCATTAACATGCATAGAAACTTCTAGTTTGATGCCTTCTGCTCAGTATAATTAATTTCACAATTTAATCAGATTACTTTTAATGAAGTTCACATTTTATAGACTTACCAAGGATAATCACATGCATGTCTTGGTAGGCACAATTACACCAGAAGAAGGATCCTTTATCTATTTTTAACCTTTGCGTTCCAATTAATAAGTATAAAATTCAGATTTTGATTACTCTTTATTAACAAGAATTGTAATTGTTGGATAAGTAGCAAAACATGCCTCATGACCGAACTGATATATCATTGAAATATATCTCTAAGCCTTGCCTTCACAGTTTATTTTTCCAAATGAACAGCTTAGTTGGTAATCTAAATGTTATATAGCAATGAGAATACATTTTGTGTGTATTTTTCCTATTACAGCAGTAGTGTAATTATTGCAGGTCTGTCTGTGCTTCCTTATGCTGCGAATGCGATCACCTACACCCTTGAAAACTTGAGTTTAAAGCCCTGACAAATGGGAATAGCCTTTGCATAGGCCTAAGGGACTGATCCTCGTGTAAGCTGAGACTGCATTAAGGCACTCTGTCAAGGTAAGGGACTTTAAAGGGGAGGGAGCCCTTCAATGTGTGTACATTTTTCAGGCCTTTCACTTTGCTGGAGTGGATTAACTGTGAAGAAAAATTGTAGCCAGCTGAAGGTATTGAGCCTGTGCAATTTTGTGTGAATAAGTATTTCCTGCCAAACAATAAACTCTGATACTTTATCTTTTATTTCATATAAAGGTGGTGAAATTATTATAGCCTTTCCCCTGAGCATGCAGTTACGCCAATGATTTGCTAGTTTTCTGCTGAAGAGTTGTTAAAATTTATTATGTAGAGATATGTCCTTTGAAGAAATGGACTACATAAACCAGTAGGTTTTTCCAGTGTAAGACTTGTACTGAAAATATTAGTTAACATAAAAGCTTTGAAAACGGGGGTTGAGGAGCACTTTGTGGTTGTCTGAAGAGAGATGACAGCACCATGATAACGAGCTCCTTCTTATGTTTCTGTCTGGCCCTAACTGGTATGTCCTTGCTCATTATTTGTTTCTGCACGAGGGCAACAAATCAGGCAATGCATAGAGAGGAAAGTGAGAACATTGTCCCAAATATCTTACAGCTCTGAAGAGAAAGAGTTAATGTATATTCCTGGTATTAATCTTCCATTTGAATTACTGCTCTAGATACTAAAAAATATCCATGATACTATTAAGATTACTACATTGTTATTATTAAGATTACTATTAAGATATCTGTTACTATTACTATCCACATTTACTATTAAGATGTCCATACTTTGCAAATTCAGGGGGGCAGCTTGCAGAGCAATACATCAAATACTTACAGACTATGTAAGAAATGAAGGCAAAATTAATGATTCTACCCACATTTTCCAGGGTAAATGTTCAAAGTACCTTACAAATATTGGCAAGATGTCAACATACTTTTTGGACAGTGAAATATTATTGTTCATATTTTATAAGTGGTGAAGTTCAGGGCACATAAAATCCCCCCTCCACCAAAAGCTGAGACCTAAACAGATTATTAAGACATTACATTATAATCAAAGTAATCACACTATTTTAAAACAATAAGTCTTTTTATTTTAAAATTGAAGGATAGCATAGATGAAGAAGGTCCAAGCACAACATCATATGCTTAAGGGGGATGAGAGAACCCCAACTACTATAAATTACAGTTACTTATTCTGACCAGCTGAACTAAGAATCTGGAGTCAGTAGACTTTGTGTCAGCACTTCATGGCTTTTGCTCTAACACAGTTGGGAAGCAAAGAGGAAGAATTTTTTTTTTTACTGAGTTTTAGAGTTCCTTAAATTTAGTGTCATTCCATAAGGGAGTTTTTATTCAGTTCATCTGTACTCATAGAAGTTTTTTTGCTTTGACAAGGAACACTGTAAAGATTTCACGCTACATTAAAATTGTCTCTTGCTTCTAGGTCTTCCCCGCTTCCCTTTGTTTTATCATGGCTCTTTTTAACCTCAGAAATTACATTACTCTGTTTACCAAAAAAAAAGGCAGCGCATACCCTTCACAAAGCCCTTCAGCTGTTTTATATTGACAGCATTGTAGGAAAATAGTGCTTTCAGAGTGCATTTTTGGTTTACTTGTAAACCTGCTTCATCTTCCTTACTAACCTTTCCATATCTCTTTCTAGTTTGCATTTCAAAGCACAGCAAACAGTGCTACTGATCAGTTGGTATATGCATCACGTACATAAAACATATAGAATTTTATAACATATTTTAGAAAATATTCATGTATATCTTGAAATGGTTGTGTCTATATGTCTCTATATTGAATAACTGTATTTATGAGAAGAAATGAGTCTTATTATAAAATGAGTCTCAAAGTTTTTTCTGTTCTTTATGTCTTAATTTTATATCATGAAATTCATTCTTATTCCCATGGCCTGTTTGAGCCACATTTAACTGATACACCGGTTTTCCTCTTTCCTTCCAAGTGAGGAAGATAATATTGTTAGCAATGTTCATTAAAATATAACTGATGAAATTATCTCAAACAGTATTTATTTTATTATTCAATCTCAGCCTTTTGAAATGAATCATTTTTTTTTTATTTATTCAAGGCACTCAATTCTCCTTCATGAATTAGTCATTACCTACAGCAGTATTTGAAATGCCAATTTTTTAGCTTCTACTATATAACTTGAAGGCCAACTGGTCCAAATGGCTTCAAATCTCAATCAATTTAAACATGAATGGCTTCAATCTTCTTGCAAATTGAGTCCAGGTTTACTACAGTACAGTCTAGAGGTAATATTTATTTCGTAATTATTGCTCATGATAGCAAACCATATAAGACTGAAAACGGTAAGTATTTCCATTAAAGTAAGTTAAAAGCCATAATTTTTAAATATGAAACTTTCAGATTAATTTTTATCTTTCTCTTTTGTTCCCTTTTTCTCAGTCCTCTTTCATTTTTTATTCTTTTTCTATGTCATATTTGCAAGGGGACAGTAACAGAAATTAAAAAGGAAAGGGAAAGCACTGAAACTTTGAACAAAGAGGTATGTTGGCTCATTTTTGTTAAACATCAGTTTCATTGGAGGAAGGAGGTTGCTTGTTTCTCAGCTTTTCTGGACAAACCTCTTTGCTTAGTTCCATAAAAACAAAGCACTGTTTTAAAGCCATCTTAATAAAACCTCTAATGCCCCTGTTTGTCTTGGGCATTTAGGAAAAAATTATTGTGGATATCCTCAGATGGAGAAACTTTTGAGAGATCTCAGAGTGCTCTTGAACGCGTCATTGACAGACACAGAAGAACATTTATAAGGAGCATGACTACAGCACCTCAGATATAAGCATATAACAGTTTATCACTAATGTAGGGGAGAACACATGATATTTTCATCAGAGTAATATGAGTAACCTTATACTGAATTACTATGTTACTGGGAACTATTTGTATACAAGGCAACAAGCATCTTCTTGCATTAAGATTCCTTATGAGACCCTAGTGAGGTCAGACCATGGTTTTCAATGTGAAGTTAACATTTGATGACCCTGTGCTAGGTGACACTGTAGCACACAAACAATGTCAAATCCACAGTAATGAAGAGCAGAAGCGTTTCAGATTGTGCTGTTGCATGTTCTAACTGGTGAACAGAAATGCATGTGTACAGCAGATGTCTGTGTGGATAAAAGGACATATTTACATAAAATTGCACATTCGTTAAAGGAGAAGCTGTTTCCACATGCTGGGATATCTTGTTTGTGTCCTTTTCCCTGTTCTTGCTAAGCCAGAAAGGTTGTGAGTATAATAACCATTGAGTATTCACTTTATTGTACTGTTTTCTAAATCCAGAAAAAAAAAAGTTAATTGTATTTATAAAGTGTAACACATCTCTTTTTTTTCTATAATGATTCTAATAGCATTCTGATGCCCATTTGAAAGGATGAATTTCTTTAAAGAGATATTTAATAGGCCTAATACCAATGGAAATAATAAAACAGAACTAGCATAAATGTCAAGGGCAGGACTCCCGCACAGGCCAGCTTTCATTTAACATTACAGTAAAGAGCTAGTTTGCATACTTTTCTCAGTAGATTATTTAACTTAATCACTACAAGAGTTGACGATCTGTGGGAGTGCCAGGATGAAGCAGCAGCAGTTTTTCTGACATTACATTTGAGAGTACTTCTCCTTATGGCCAATTTCCTTCTCTAACCACTACTTTTTTTTTTTTTTTTGAAGTAGTTTGTTTTGGGGTATTTTTTTTAGGGGGTTTATTCCTGCTTGTCACATGCAGGACACAGAGGACAGAGAGGAGAACAGACAGGCTATCAGTCTCTAGAATAAAATCGTTCTTCATCAGAAGAACCTTAAAAACATTTACATCATTAAAAAATAAAAACCAACAAAAAAACCTCAGTGCCCTTTGTTCAATATTTCTAAACAACTTGGTACAGTTGAACTCTCTGAGGGACCATAGTGTTTCAGATGCAAGGTTTTTTAATTATTTTTTAAATTATTTTTAATTAAATTAGCTTAGCATTTCTTAGTATTTATTTCATTGGAAGGCATTTTTTGCCTCCTGACTTGTTCCATGACACCTACACAGTTGAACTCTACTCTGTAAGAAATGCTGGGGAAGCTCCCTCTCAGAGAGTCTGACATAAGCAACCAGTGAATAGTTAAATAACAGCCCAGGAGCTGAAAACAGAACAAGGAGAATCAGATGTGTAAGGATTAAGATGTGCATTCAAAAGGATGGTTGGGGCTCATCTCTGTGAAGAGCTGTGTGAATAATCCATCATATTCTACTAGATAATGTCATACACATTGTTAAACACATGTACCATGCAAGTCATTGCAGTTGCATAGGCAATAATTAGGAGAGAATTTCATCTGCATTGTCAGTTGTGACATACTGGTATGTATATATTGTTTGTAGCTATGCAGTATCGTCATGATCCATGTTGATGGATGATATATTTGTTGTATACTTCTCTAGAAACATCCAAAGAGAAGCTGTGTGGTATCCAGCTTCCTGCTGTAAGGGGGAGATAGTAAAAAAGGTGAGAAGTTTGTGATTTTTACTAATAGCTGATATCAGCAATAAATGCAGTACTCTATTCACCTGTCGCTTCAGCTCTGAAAGCTGATAGGTTTGTGGAGGTGAGACGGTGTTTGAGGCATTAAAGTCAGCAAGCACCGAAATATAAGACGCTGTTATTTCTTCTCCTTACATCCCATGCTGGAATTAAATCCAAAGGAAAACAAATTACTACTCCCTCAAAAGCAATTAGCAGAAAATTATAGGGCTCTGGCATAAGCTTGTACACCCTGTTTTGCCTTAGAGGCTTCTCTTGTAACGAAATAAGGGCGGGGGNTACGAAGATATAGTCCTAATGGGTGATGATCTAAGAAAAACCTCGCTATATAAATATTACCCTGTATATGCCAGGTAGCGTGCTATTTCTGAATATACCAAGAAAATAACATTACCTGAATACGGACTTATGTTTTATTGGGAGGTGGAAGGTGAGAAAATTACACCAATTAAGCAATAGGAGTACATCGCCTGTCTGCTGCCTGCCCGACTTTTAACCTTCCTCCCCCATGTTCAGCTCTCTTTGATCCACAGCCAAGCTTTGACCTGGCACAGCTGCTTAAACTCCACTAAAACATCTGCGAAAACCACTATGTTTCTGAGGAAGCTGTGAGAAAATAGGTAGACAGGAACCAAGCGAAATAAGAAAGGTAAAATGGCAGGCAGGGGTGCGAGTTTTGAGGTAAGACTGCCAGCATCTCATCGTCAGAGCTATGTCTGGCTACAGGGAACCGCGCTGGGCGCTGCAGTGGCACATGTCCTGCTTGCACAGTAAATGTTGTGCACAGTACGTGTTGCCTCGACAAAGTGTCCGAAAGAGGTTTTAGAGGTTTGTCTACAGATTTTCACCCATTCACATATTTTTCAAGGGGAGGAGTGAGTCCATCTAAGATCTGACATTTTGATACACTGAAGCCAGGAACATAGTCCCTGTAAATTGTTACTATTTCCTTATGGATGATTTACCCCAAAATGGACCATATAGTATTTCTCCTGTGTCTGACTGCATTTTATTTTCCTTGGAAAACAGACTGGCAACGGCTGTCTGGAGTCAAAGCTTTTTTAGTCTAAATCTTGCTGATCACAGTTGCTGCTGCTGCAGAAGTTTTCCATGCAAGTGCTGCTGAGCACTCTCTGAGACCTTCCACTGAGTTCCAGCAGCTTCATTAAGATAATTGGAATCAGGAGTTATTTCTTGCGGACCACATTGATTTTGTATAGCATATAGGTAAATAATAGCACTGGAGAAAGTTGTTCTCTGGCAAATCAATTAAACTACGCAACAAAAAGTCGAATGACTTTTTCACTTTAAAACACCAGTCCATTGGTGTTCAGACTGTACATAATCTCATGATAATGTAATGGTTTTCGATATCCAAACCATTCCAGGCTGATTTTTATCATCTTCCTTTACCAATCAGTACATGTGAAGGTTAGAAATCGTGCACATTAACAGTTTTCACTTACCAATATTTTTTTGCAAATCTGAGTAAACTGAAATGGCTGAAATAATATATCATTGGTTATCAAACTATTGTACTGAAATTGTTATATTGAGAATATTTAGGAAGCATACTTCTGTCTTGCACACCGTTTTGGCAACAAAAAGCACATCTAAAAATGCCAAGAAGAATAATGCCAAGAGCCATGAAGAGATAATAGTGATCTTGTCTTTAAACAGTAGAGTCGGTCAGTGTTACACCACCCTACTCAAGCTGACCAGGAAGCCCATTCTACATGTCCTACAGCAGCACTAGTGTTGAGGACATAACTTATGGCCAAAGTTTTGTCCAATTTTTTTTGCATTTGATGGTATCAGTGAGCTTATACAGCATGAGAGGAAGAATTGGCTTGGTTGGAACAAGAGAAGTAACATTATATTTTTGGCTAAATAAGAGTAACTTAATTAATGCCACGGGAGTAGCCTGTCTCACTCTGACCCATTCCTGAGGGCGAAGCTTGCCAATTGGCTCTCCAGCAAAGATAAATGGGATACATTATGACTTCATCGGTCTTCTATGAGTCTGTCCATCCCATAACCCAGTTAGTTTATTCTGCTTATTCTTGATTCATTGCATCCTGGACATGACCCTGCCAAATCATTTTACATTTTCTAAAATTCCTAAACTTTTCTGAGTGTGCTGAGAATATTCTGCAGTCTCTGTTGGGCTTCTGTGCAGGCAAAAGTCCCTTGAACCTCTGCATGCACATTATTTATATTTGCAGCCATAAGCCCCCTCAAAGTTTAATTACACTTTTTTTTTTTAAGATTAATTTAAACTCCTGAAGTTGTTTGAATTTCTTCTTAGAACTATGCACAGAAATAGTTTATTCCTAGAGTGATGGAGCAAGCTGGGTTGAGTGGGATTTCTTCTTCATGGCTTTCCATGACCTACATGAGCCAGGGCAACATGTTTCAGCACCAACTGGGGTAAAATGTATTTTTGCTAATTTCTGAGAAAATAGTGAAAGTTTTCTCAGACTTCTGAAGTCAAAAATTTGTATTTTCAGTTAGTCCACTGTAGGTGTATCCTTATTCTAGTGTTCCTCAGACTTCTAAGAACCAAGTAGCTGATTTCTGGGTAGTGAAGAAGTTCTTTCTCTGGTGCTTTATTCTAACACAGTTTCCCAATTATGTGCACAGCTAAGAGAGGAAAAATGCCCAAACTAGTTTAACAGACAAATAAACACCCCTGGAGAACCATTTGGGATTCCAAAGCTTCATTGCTCATTGTATAATATCCCATTCAGCCGTCTATCAGACGTATATTAGGAAAGTTGTTAATGGATTTAGTGAGAGTGTGGAAAACTGCACTGTTCACATCTAGGCTTACAAATTTTTTGCCTAAAAATGTTTATTTTCTTTTTGTCTAAATGTCACCATGTATTTTGTAGGCCCTTGTAACTGTTTTGTCAATGTGCCCAATTATGCATGTGTATATATATATGCATGTATACATATGTGCATACGTATACAAATATCTTCACATTCTCTTTAACTGTACCAAGCAAAATATTACAGCTTTTCTTTGACTTATTTGCAAGTTGTTGTATCTGTCAATAACTGATTACTGAATTCTAAATTTAGTAAAATTCTAAGTTTCTAAACACACGTATGATCCTACTGAGGAAAAAATTTGAAAGATTTTAGTCTAGCAGTACCACTTCCATTGAAAAGAATGCATTCTAGCTCACTATAGCTCATCTTGCTTTCTGATAAGTAGCTAGATATGGTCCAACAAACGCGTTTTTTTGCTCAAACAAAATTTTCCTAACATTATTTCTGCTCTTAAGTCTTACTTTCAGCTTCGTCTTCTTCTTCTTGTTAAATCTTACTTACACCTTAAAAAAATAAATTTTTGTTTACTTCCTAATGAAAACCATGAAAAGGTCAAAAAATGTTTTTGTATCTGGGGCATCAGACAATACCCATCATCCTGGAGAACCTGGAGATGAGGCATAGCGGAGGATATAAAGATTCTGTGTTCCGTTCTCTAAGACTGTTGTGAAATGCCTGCATTAAGGGTTGCCCTTGTGAATCAAGACAGTCATTACAATCATTGTGAAGAGGATGCTTACAGGTTTTTTTTTCTTATAGGGAAAGATGTGGCCTGTGTTGCTGTAGAAACACAATGGGAGACAGCCAGTAGTGTGTAGCTGTGTTAGAGAAGCTATGTCACTTGCATTGGTGTAGGATCCAGAGAGGTACAAAAAGATGCTACAAGCTTCTTCGTTTTGCTGCAGTGGGTGAAATAGCTGCACAATTTCCTGCTGTTCATTCAGATAATGAATCACTTGAAGTGGGAGCAGGGTGGAATTTAGACATCCAAATTCAAGTCTGTTACTTTGAAAAACACTCTGCTTTCATCTGCTAGTAACCAGGATCCATCAGCGCCTTCCTGCTTTTCAGAGCCATAACCTAAAATCCACTTCTGTGGATACATGAAAACACTCTCTGTCTTAACTAGACAGAGCACCCCAAATCCCAGTACCTAAGCAGGATCTAGAAACAGTACATACCACTGCCAAAATCCTTTTTAGAAACTCAATCCAGTAAGAAAGTGTACAGTTAAATTTGATGTAACACAGATTGGTGTTCCAGTTATCACTTTCGAAAGCTTATCTGGAGGATGTTGGGGGGTAGCATCTCTCTTTCTGTGATAGCCTCCTGAGGGAGTATGAGGCCAGTGCTTGCTTCCTTTTCTTCCTGTGAAGTTCAGCTCATGCATGCAGCTATGCTTCAGGAGCCAAACACTGACTTCCAAACTGGGGTCCTGTGCCTGCCACCATCATTCTTATAACATATTGTGAAGAATTGGCAGGGAAAGTAGAATAAGACTTTAACTCCTGAGTCAAGTATTTCTCCAAATAAATGCTTAGTTAAAAAACAAAGATGTCAGAATACTGAGCTGCAATAAAATACAAAGAAAGGGCCACTGCACACTGAAGTCCCTCTTTAAAACAAACAAAAAAAATACACCAGCAGTTTACCTAGATTAAAACATGCCCATGGACTATCATCTGTCCCAGAGAACCCCAGAGTAACACCTGGCAAAAGTAATTGAGATGGATCTATTTATGTCAACATCCAATTGCCAATTTCAGCTAAGGTTGGAAAGGAACAAGGAAATATCCCCTAAGACTAATACTCCCCCAACAGGGCAGAGGGCTGTCAAAGCAATGAGTGGCACACGGCTGAGTGGCACCTGGAAACTGTGCAGACTTTCCATTCGGTGCTGAGGGAAGGGCTCCAGGGACAATACACTGTGCTTTTTCTGTTCTCACTCTGCAGTCAGCAAAGATTATGTTTTGTTTTGTTGGGTTAGGGTTTTTTTCTTTTATTTTTCTCTTCTATTTACAAACAGTAGTGTCAGAATACATCCCTCATAACTGACACTGAAATTATTTGTCCTGAGATTTGAATTGGCAAGTACCAAAATCACTGGGCCAGAACTGCCTACACTGTGTGTTCTTTGCCCAATAAATAGTAACAGATGCTCCTCTGCAATAAAACACCTTGAGCATTATACTATATATAATATATTGTACCACACAAAATATGAAAAATTTTCTGACTTCTATTAGAACAATTACCTACTCCTTGCAAAATACGCTTACTCAAGAATGCAGTTTCATTTAGAAGAAACCTTTAAATTATTGGGTAACTAGATTATCAGATGTTTCCACTTCTTTAATGCTTTTTAGCCTGTAATTTGTTTAAACTCCTTTAGTGTTAGTTGAATAATCTCCGTAACACTTTTCTAACACAGCATTGTCTCAATTTTGCAAATGGGCAACTTGATGCACAGACACTTTTAAACCAACATTTCCAAAATTGTCTTCCTAAAATCAGGTTACTAACGTGGGTTTAGTAGTTAGTAGCCCATCTCAATGCTTTCTGAATTGTTATTCAATTTAATAATAACTACTGACGTTCAGCTGCTGTAAAACACAGGACACATTTTGCAGTGAAGGAATGTGAATCAGAGAAGGGAAATGAAGCACAGTGTTCCTAACATCTACCCAGGTTCCTAATTTAACTGCCACATTAACATTAGCTAAAAAAACCCTTGGTCTCCCAGATCTCTCCCAAATAGTTTATGCTTCTTTTGAAGAAGATTATATTTTTCTCTTCCATATTCTAGTGCTACCTGACATCCTATTCACAAAGAGATAGTCTTCATTGTTTATGCAAGAAACAGTGATTTTGAAGTGCTATTAACGTCAAAATTAGAGGGTCTTTGCATTTCTATAATTCTTCCTGGCAGATATTTAATTAAAGAGGCAAACATCAAAAAAGATCATTATTAGCTGGTTTCAAACACTCCTTTATTGCCCCAAAAGTCAATGTTATTAGCAGCGACACTGCCGTATGCCAGTGTACTACACTTGCAGCACAGTGGGAGGACGCACCAGTGGTGCCCACGCCCGCCCAGAGCCGCCCACAGCAGGGACTTACACCTACTGGCCCTGGATGAAAGATCCCATGTATATAATATAGCAATATTATGGTTGTGCAGCTTTAGTTTCAAGTACAGAAAGGAGATTTGGAGCGCTGAATATGTAGGAGGTACCCATCATTCGAATTATTCTCCACTTGGCCAAGCTCTGAAGCCAAGGAGGCAATGTGTGGGCCAGAAGTGAGTCTTCCCTTGTGCCCTGCCATGGCTGATCGCCTTGTCAGTCACACAAAAAGCAGGTGTCACACCTGGGAATAGCCATCTCCACCCAGCACCCTGCACAACACTGCTAGCGGCAACCGTCTATCTGGAAGAGAAGCAGCACAGGATGATTTAATATATTCTTTCATTTGCCAGCCTGCTTCTCTTTGCTGTTTCCCTGAGACAATCAACAAACACTGTGCTTTTTGGTGTTTGTAACCTGGGAGATTTGTTAAGACTATAGACCCCATAAGACGTAACATTTCTACCCACTACCAGCTCTCTAAGTGAATCTGTCACTGCTCATAAAATCAGTTACTTGCAGAGAACAAGTGCCTGCTTGGAGGTTCCAATGGTTACAACCAGGCAAAAGCAGCAGCTTCAGACAAGTGTGGTAGAGCGGGCAAACCCAAACTGGTGCTGATTACATCCCAGACCCTTTCCCAGCATGATATCTTTACATTTTGTAGAGGTTATTCAACTGTCGCTGTTGCAGCCAAAGATAGTTTTTACAAAATGCTTTCCTCCTGCGACGCCATAAGACTTTGTTCCTTTTCTAAGCTTACACAGAGACACATATGTATAACCGAATGCAACACTTAAAACAGATATGAATAAAAAATGTGTATTAATTTTTTTTCTTTTGTGAGAAATTTAATTATACTGATCTGCAAACGTCAAAAGCTCTCCCCAAGAACCAGATTAAAACCAGCTCTTTATTGTTTTTGATAACTACACTTGTTGTTGGTATGTGCTTTTCAGCAGCCAGAAATATGTTACCAGAGCAGCAAGAAGTTTTACATAACAGACCTATTCAGATTTTTGTATGACAATAAAACCAGTTAAATATATCAAAACAAGGATGACAGAGATGTAATGAAATACAAATGCTAACAAGGGCAGTGATAGCAGAGTTAGATCTCAGGCAAGCTGTCTTGCAAGTGGCTACTCGGTCAACCCAGACAGTTTTGTTACGACTGATGGGACTGTCAGGCCTGAAAAAAAAAAAAAAATTTAAAAAAACTCATTGCAACATCACTAAGCATTGAACTTGATGAAGACAGAACAGCCTTTCGTCAGTGTAGGCATTTCTAGAGTCTGTCCGGTTTCTAGTGGAAGCCATAGGTCATTCCTTACAGTTCACAAGGTGAATTAACAAACTGAGTGTAACGGTATTTGTTTCAAGCCAAGGCAGATTTCCTAAGCCAAAACAATGCTTTTCACTTGTGACAATTCCCAGGTGATCCAATGATTTGTTTTATTTAGTATGTGCTGTAAACTGAGCTGACCCTTTCAGTTAGATCTTCAAAAACAGCAAACTAATATTTCTGTGTGCCTTACACCAAAGATTTACAAAATGATCAGAATCAGAGAGCAGCACACAGTCAGGAGTTAGGACAGGAGACAGAGCATGTAGTTTTCTGAATGCCTTTGCAGCTCTCTGAAAGCTTTCTTTTAATACGTAGATATTGAATACCAGGTGGTACGTTTCACTTCTTTTTGTCTAAATACAGAATTGTCCATAATGATTCTAGTAAATGTGACTTGCTCTGGCTTATAAATTCCAGGGGAAATAAACATGCAAATCCATTCAGTTTTCTATATAATGTCTGTCATATCCTTTGCACTGAAATGATTTACAAGAAATATGCACTTTGGATATCTCCTCAGAAAATGACCTGCCTTTTTAGAGAAAAACTGGAACACAGAACAGGCTCAACAAATATCTGTTAGGAGTGAAAGTGTTATAGGAGGGTGGACTATATATGACCCCAGCCCACATGGAGAAAGAAGTTAATGTTATGCAGAAAGAAATAAGAAATACATTCCCAGCAATTTAGCAGGGATTTTCTTTATACGTCCTTTGCAGTGTTCCCTGCTGTCTCCACCACTGCTGTCAGATGGTGGGAGCCCCAGAGTGCCATGGTGAGGGATACTCCAAAATTCAGATCTCATTAATCCACCACAGCCAGTGACTGTAAATTCCAGTGTTAACACCACAATGCCTGGGAAAGCCCATAGTCTCAGGAACCTTTCTCATGAACATCTATGCTCCATTAAACTTTAGGGAGAGGTATGGCTTCCAGCCCACCATTTCTTTCTCTCTTTTTTCCATCCTAACAGATCAGTTCAGCTGCTTTCCTCCAAAGGGTCTTCATAATATGTCCTTGTCCCTGCACAGCAACCATGAATTTAATTTCCATAGGGATGCTGCTGAGACATAGGCTGCAGTATCTCTTTGACTGTATGGCCCTTCTGTAGCCCTCTTCTGTTCTGCCTCTCTGCCCTTCCTCCCTTTATTCTCTCCATACATGAACTTTCCTTATTTCTCTTTAGCCCACTCTGCAGATGCTATGAATGGTTGCTCTTCAAATCTAGAAAACCAGAATGATGGAATTTAACAAAACAATCTTCTTGCTGTCCATCTGAGATAGGCCAGCATCAACCGTATGTTACATGTTTGTCTACAGATGCATGAAAGGAGTTTCCTGATCATAGAAGAATCTATAGGATGGGGGTAAAATTAACACCTCCACATTTCTCCTTCAGAAGATTCAAAATTTTTCTTCTGCATTTTTAATGAGGGAGGCTAGGAAATTAATCAATAATTCATGACAAAAGCATAGTGGAATACAGCTGAGGCTCAGTAAAAGGGAAACTCAGGAAGTAGAAAATATAGATGTACATAATTGAAGGTAGAAAAAAAAGGGGTGAAAAGAAAAAAGAGAGGAAACTTACAAGTTAAACTCAGCCACTGAAACTTCCATATCACAGGTACATTTCTATCTGAGTGTTTAACGTGTATTTTCTGACTGGGAAAAAGAAGGCTGTAGATAGGTATCAGAATAGCCTTGGTAATCTAAAGAATCACAACCAAGCACTATCTATACCACAGCAAATTATTCCAAGATTAAAATCCATACATAACTGTGTCAAACCTTAAAAACAAATTAAAAGGCTATTTTCAGAATGCAGAAGGAAGAAATAAAACATGGTTCTCATGCTTATAAGTCAAACGTTTCTCTTACCCACTTTATTCTTTTGCATAAGATCATGTACAAAGCATGCACTTTAACTACCTCAGGATGCTCAGCAGGATCTCTCCTCCTGATTTACCATGTAGGAATCACGGCTCTTCAGAACTATAGGTACAAGACACAAATCATTAAAAATATCATTTTAGGTTTTGTATCTGTGCTTGAAATAGCTTATAGGAAAAAACCCCAACAAAACCACCACAAAAAACCACAACCCACCAAACAACCTGAACTAACCTGGTTCAAAGTCAGGGAAAAAGAAATAGGCTTTAACACTTCTGCTTTTCTTTTGAGACTGCAACACTACTGCCACACACTGCCAAGGTGGAACGGTACTTCAGCAAATTAAGTAAATCATTAGTGAATACAAGAAGCTTATGAGAAGCTTACCCCCTTCCCCTCCCTGCCCGTACCCCCTTAGGCTGCTAAAGAAGAAAGAAAAAATCAGAGCCAAAACACCTTAGGCCAGTTTAACAATGCTGTGTGCTACTGGAGTATTACTCTCCATGCTTCTGCTTTAGTCAATGCACTAACCATATGCTATTTTCTTTCTCTTTGTTTTTCATGTTTCATAAACTATTCTTCCCTAGCCTTTTGCCATGAGCCAGGCAGGAGTGACTCATACGTTCTGGGATTTAAAAGGCACATTCTGTAAGCACAGTTATTGAGTTTTACTTGCCAAAAATAAAGCTCCCCAAAGTTTCTTCAGAGATGAGTTGCCCAGTCTGCCTTAATACCCTGACTTCAATCACAGAATTGGTATTTACAAGTATTTTATCTTTCATTTGTTTGTTTTTGAACAACTTCTTGAACTTCTGAGCTGATGCCAAAGCGCAACAGCTGTGTTGTGCCTGCCACCAACTTTATAGGAGGAGGTAAACTAGGAGGCAGCCAATGCCATAGCTATAAATGACACCCAGGGAAAGCCAGAGATTGAGTACAAATGCTTAATAGAAGGTGACGAGAAGAAGTGAATATATAGTTGTTCACTTTTATTGATGCTGGGGGGAAGTATCTTTTTGAGCCATTGAATACTATTGTGCCTGCATGTAGTTTCCATAACTAGACAATTAGGTTATTGCCCCTTACTGCTGGCTCAGAAGCAAAAAGCCTCAGAATTTCACCTAGTGCAACACTGGGAAAGAAAAAACATTGGGCCTGACCAATCGCTTTTAGTGTCCTCTTTCCTGAGCCTTGAAGCTCCACCTCTAAAACATAAAGAGAAAGCTTTCCTGTCATGCACTGGTGCACAGCTCTCAAAAAGGTGTCAGCTGAAATAGCTGGGATATAATCTCTTCAAGGCACTCTGAATTTCACCCTATGTAAGTTGGCACCCACTGCAGAGTATGAAAATGTGTTGTTTGGTTAGGCTTGTGTGTGAGAAGAAACATGTAAGTCTGAGTACAATCAAAAGGGGACCACAAAATGTGTCACTCAGCAAAGGAACAAGGGAAGGAAAGCTTTTTGCAGGATGGAAACTAAGAAATGTTTGCAGTGGGTAAAAGCTGAAGTTGCTTGAAGCTCAACTTCAGAACACTATTACCATGTTCTTGTATTTCAGCTAATTTGTTGACAAATACGCTGTCTTACCCACTTTCTCCAACACTGGGGAAGAATTGCGGTCATGAGCAGAATGATTGCAACATGGTTAAAATCATTAAGACTGTGTTACCACACCCTTACATACGTGGAGCATTCTTTCTAATGCATACATATATATCTGTTCCTATTAAATAGTGATACTTGCTTGTACTGGGTCAGGGGAAGGAGGACAAAGAAATGTTACAGATAAGAATAGCAGCTGGTATTTTTAGGATAAGGTCAGCACAGATTTATTTCTCATGCTGTTCTACACCTGAGATCCTTTTCCCTTCAAAGCTGACCTGACTACTGAGTTAAATAACAGTAAAAGTTCAGCAACACGAGGTGTTTTCTTAATTGAACTCTGTGGGTACTCAGTGCCCACTATAGACTCATTCACTCACTCACTTCTTTTTCTTTTCATATTTTCAATTACCCTTTGTTTTTAGGAACTTGGAACAGTCATTTTGTCCCAGAAAAGTTGCTTCTTTGCAGTGGGTTGTGCAGAGATGCTGTCATATAGAAATCAGCAAATGATAATACATTACTCCTACAGCTTAGCATCCTCTGGAAATCCTGAAAGAGAAGAGATCCCAAGAGGGGAGCCTGCGGCTCTGGCAGACTCATCAACGGCCTCATTCCTTCAGGCACCACATGGGAAGATGCTAGTGATGAAGGCTATCTTTTGCATAGGAGAAAGCATTTGGTCATGTTTACTCTATTTCTCATAAGCAGCTTTTGAAAGGAAACAGGTAGGTCATCTTTCTCTTGGTAGACAGAAAGCCCACTGAATTGACACATAAGGCCATGCCGGGTCTAGGTGTTACTGTATAAATGCTGAATAACTCCACTTCAAAACTGGAACATAGTGGATCTTACTTTAGTGAGAGAGACAAGCATTTTTTTGTGCCTGTTTACATTAAGTCAGGACATTTTGTAGTTTTCCCTGTAAGTTCAGGCACTGCCATGTGTCATCTCTTTAGTCACAAGATGAATCCAGTTGACCTCAGTTTCACTTGGGCGGAAATCTGACATAGTGAAATACGTAAACTGACTTTGTTCACGTTTAGGTTTGGATATTGTTCAAGTCATGGCATTTGTAAGTTTAAAAGTGTATATGTCAAGCATGTAATAATAGTACAAAAATCTAACCATTAATTAACATTTTGACAATGCCTCCAGTGTGAGAATTAATGCAGTTAAATCAAGTATGCTAATAAAAGCCAAGAGAACAAGAACAAAGCAAAGACAATGCAACCTTACGGAAATTCTTCACTGTGCTGAAACATAAAGGAATTTAGAATATATACCTTCTAGAAAGGGCTTTGGTTTTAAGGTGAAAGCACAAAGTATATTTTTAAAATGCTATTGCCAATCTCATAAATATTCCTGTTTTTTTGCACAGCATTTGAAGAACTATCCATAAGATAGCAAGGCTATTCACACACAGTATGTCACAGGATCTCTTAAAACCGATGGTACTCCATATTCTTATTGTTGATCCTTGGCTGATTTTTTGGCCAGCATTTAAACATTCATAGACTATGTCTATTCGTGGTAGAAAATCAACATGATCTTAAATTTTGAAGAATGAAAAGTGGTAGAACCAAAATGAAGGACAACATGTTTTTTCTCTGAGCATTAGCTCCCTGAGAATATCATGAATTTCTCTAAAAGAACAGATGTGACACATTTTTCAGATACACTGTAAAAGATACCTAAGATTAGCTTTTGTTGTCAGCAGCTTTGGAAAGGTCAAGTGCCATTAAACAGAGTTCTCTGACGACTCCATTGTCCCATCCCACAGAAAAGACATCACCATTTCTGGACAACTGAACACCTGCTAACTCAGCTGTGCCGCATTCTCTCAGCTAAAGGACATAGGATCCAGCTAAAGGACACAGTCAAACACACGGGCCTTTCCCAAGCAGCCTGGCTATGGCATCTCAGCTCCCTTTCCGGCCAGCATCCAAAGCTTCCCAGCTATGCCCATGTCACTGGGAGACATAATGTTGGGCCCAAGGCTATGTGTATGGCCTGGCTTGCAATCATGTTGCTTTGGGCTGTCCCTCATGATAACAGATTGTGATGGAGAGGGCTAGTGCAGGACAGACAAGGTGACCTAATTACTATGAAGCAGAGAAGCTTGTGCTTGCTCTTTCATCTTCTTTTATTTAACAGCATAGATGTATCAGTAGATCACACAAACTATACAGCGTTGGGCTCCTGGCTATGGGTTTCCTTCCAGTGTGTGGAGGGATTTTTTAGCATTGTCATCCAATTATCATTCGAAGACAAAGTGGCAGGAATTTGCTGAAAGGAGACAGATCTGAAATAACAAGTAAAGGAGAACAAGAACATTTGTTATATAAAATTATTTCCTCTATCTTTCAAATAGAGACAGAGAAAACAGACATTATATTCCAAATTTAAAACTGACATTTGGATGTGTTGTTTAAGGTATGGATCCTTCCTAGTGCAGACAAATGATAACCATAGCCCTTTTGTAACACTGCAGGTAAAACTGATATCCGGTGGGCACGCTATGTCGGTTTCTTCACCTAGGCTATTTCACCCACACAGTTACAATGCAAAGTACAGCATAGGAAAGAGAAGGTTTTGTGACACAGTATGTGTTTTATACATATTTAAAATAACATACTCCCATGCTGACCTGGCATGCATATGAAAATCTTCTGTCACTGATTCAATTTCAAGCACACCTTTCTTCAGATATTTGCTCATTATTCTTAGCTTCACCATAGTGTTTTAGTTCTTAGTTTTAGATTATTTTCTTGGATTTGCTCCTTTTTCTTCTTTGTTAAATTTTCCAGTAAACTTTTCTCACAGGTAGCATTGCTGATACTATCTGGAATCAATTACTTATCCTCAGGGCTCTACCACACCTGTCACTAATAATTCAACCAGTTTGGCTTGATAAGAAAACACTGTTAGCAAACAATAGAGGACTGCAGTTGGATTCCACAGTTATTAAAATTGCAACTTGTAAACAAATCTACAAGACAAGTATTCTTGCCTGTTGTCCTGTTTCCTCCTTGCGAGTATTCTAGGAAATGAGAAGTGGCAGGAATGCTTGCATACACAGTGTTTTAATCACATATTAGACTAGTCATAATCTGAAATTTGGAATTGTTATCATGGATATCTACACTACAGTCCGATAACAGAATGGAAACAAACAATGTTCTGTATGTGCCCAATGAAGACTAAACAACCTGGCTGAAATACTTGCAACTGTCTCCTCTCATTTGATTTACAGCTCACAACTTATTCTCACAGAGGTAATACGCTGCGTCTTTTTTTCTGACTGAAGAGGGCTTTGGATCAGATCATTAGAGCCTGATAACAGTCAACGCAAATGGTGGAATTTATAAAGCCTTCAGGTATGAATTTAAGCAATTAGCATTGTATTAGCAGCCTACAAACGTGATTTGAAAAGGATCCCCAAAGATATGCACTGCTATCAAAATCCATTTCTTTACTCTTTCTTTCAGCTCTCTGTAATAACTTAAGCAAAAAGAATGAGAATGAATGCCTTGGTCCCAAACGGGTAAGTTGGGTTGGCCTTTTCGTATAATAAGGCAAAATGAAAGAACATTTGCAACACTTACATAACCTTCAGAAATGGGAACTTAAATCTCATCATTGTGACAGTGACAGCTTATATTTGAAGTAGTCCCAGGACAATTTCTTTTTATCCTTTATATTCTCAGCTAATCACAGGGAAAAGTTCCTGGCTATTCATCTTTAAATCCTGCAATAACTCTGTAACAGTAAACATTCTTGTTAGAAGGACTCAGAAAATATTTCCTTCATTCCATACAAAATGTTGAGTTACTGGTGGAAAACAACTGAAAGCTCATATATCTTTCTCCAAAACTCACAATATTTTAGTTGCAAACTACTGCTGTAGCACATTCTGCACCCTTTCTCTTGACAGACCCTTGTGGCGTCTGCTACTGCTCAGTGTCATCTGCCCTTTTAGTTAAGAAAGTGATGTGTCAGTACCAGAGTAACAGTGAAGTTTTGCCCCTAGAGAAGGGTGACGCTCGGGCATAGCTAAACTGTCCACAGCTGTCCACATGATTGTCTGGGGGTGTAGCTCTGGGATATAATTTTTTTTCCCTTTAAGAAAAAAACATAATTATTTACAGAACTGTAACACAGCTCCAAAAAAAAAATAAAAATCCTTCCCCTCCACCCCAAACCACCCAGCCCTAATAATTTTGGAACCTCCCTGGGCTGCAGGGCGACAAGCTGTGTCACCATGTTCTCCACAGGCTGCAGGGCAATCCCTGCTCCAGTGCCTGGAGCACCTCCTCCTCCTCCTTCTTTGACCTTGGTGTCTGCAGGGCTGTTTCTCTCATATATTCTCACTCCTCTCTCATAGCTGCTGTGCAGCTTTCTTACCCTTTCTTAAATACGTTATCACGGAAGCACCATCAGCATGTCTGGCTGGCTCAGCAGTGTCCTGCTGCAGTGACTGCTGCAGCAGGTCGTTTTTGGAGGCAGCCAAAACTGCCTCTGTCCAACACAGGAGCAGCTCCTGGTGTCTTTTCACAGGGCCCACCCCTGCAGCCCCCCAGCTACCAAAACCTTGCCATGGAAACCCATTACAACAGCTTTGTATGACTTAAAACCCAGCTCTTGTCCCCTGAAGTCAGTGAGAAACCTCTGAGAAAGCAGCTCAAGACCAAGGAGGCAGCTGTTAGAGGTGTAAAACTTAACTCCAAATTTGCGACAGAGAAAAACAAAGTGGTCACTGAGTAATCAATGCACTACTGTCTAGATCACCACTATAGTAATTACAACTATGGTATTTCATTTGAAGTTTAAATAACTTGATGACTTTATACAGTACAAATTCTTCACTGCAAGAATTGAAAACAGTGTTACTCTAAACTGTTACTCTAAACTCTAAAAAGACACTACTGGAAATAATATTACGTTCATAGAATCATAGGATCTTAATGGTTGGAAAGGANCACCTCCTCCTCCTCCTTCTTTGACCTTGGTGTCTGCAGGGCTGTTTCTCTCATATATTCTCACTCCTCTCTCATAGCTGCTGTGCAGCTTTCTTACCCTTTCTTAAATACGTTATCACGGAAGCACCATCAGCATGTCTGGCTGGCTCAGCAGTGTCCTGCTGCAGTGACTGCTGCAGCAGGTCGTTTTTGGAGGCAGCCAAAACTGCCTCTGTCCAACACAGGAGCAGCTCCTGGTGTCTTTTCACAGGGCCCACCCCTGCAGCCCCCCAGCTACCAAAACCTTGCCATGGAAACCCATTACAACAGCTTTGTATGACTTAAAACCCAGCTCTTGTCCCCTGAAGTCAGTGAGAAACCTCTGAGAAAGCAGCTCAAGACCAAGGAGGCAGCTGTTAGAGGTGTAAAACTTAACTCCAAATTTGCGACAGAGAAAAACAAAGTGGTCACTGAGTAATCAATGCACTACTGTCTAGATCACCACTATAGTAATTACAACTATGGTATTTCATTTGAAGTTTAAATAACTTGATGACTTTATACAGTACAAATTCTTCACTGCAAGAATTGAAAACAGTGTTACTCTAAACTGTTACTCTAAACTCTAAAAAGACACTACTGGAAATAATATTACGTTCATAGAATCATAGGATCTTAATGGTTGGAAAGGACCT